>JAIUCV010001514.1:0-86713 GCA_026724425.1 Erythrophleum ivorense | reverse complement strand
GAGAGGAACTAGGGTTTTAGACCATGAGGAAGAGGAATATGGCAAGAAATTGCAAGAAAAACCTATGAAAAACAAGATTGAAAAGTGTAGGCTTCTTTAAGATTTTGGAAAATCTGATTTTGTGTAAGAAATTTCTTAGTTGTTTGAGTGTTTCCTTGAGCTCCTAAGACCTCTAGAAACCCTTCCAAGTGACTCTCCCATCAAGGAAAAATTAAGAACTCCATGAACCTCCATTATGATGCATATTTTAGCCAAGCACGGTTCATTGGGCTAGGGGATGTTTTAACTTGTTCTAGCCTTGGTTTGGGACTTTATATGATGTTAGAAGATGGGGGAAACCATTGGAAAAATTTAGGAGCCATAGATTGGAAGATGAGACAATGGTGTTCATAATGGTGCTTTGTGAAGTAACTTAATTCTAAACTTATGTAAATGATTGTGTGAGGGCTCCAAGGACTTTGAATGAGTCCAAGAGGCCTAGAAATGGAAAGAGATGGAAGCCTAGATCTTGAATTGTAAAGGTTACTTTAATAGGCCATTTATGGAACCATTATACCAATTATGAAACCAAGTGTGTGTTGAAGAGTGAGTTTAATGTCTTGGGTTACTTCAAGTGTGTAATTGTGTGTTGCTTATGGTGTTTAGGCCAAGAGAACATCAACCCACCTAGGTGCACTTGTGAGGCCAAAAAGAGGGAGGAATAAGACAAAGGAAGGCTTGTAAAATTCAAGGTAGCTCTCCACTTCATTTTTCTTACATTCTTGTATGCATATGTATGTCATTGTATGCTTGTGTGTGTTCTTGTGACTTAATGACATGCCACTCGATGCCTTGACATTACATTGGTACCAATGTGTTTTCTTGAATGGCCTTGGTTGTGGAAATGGCTCATAAGGGTGAGGTGATGCCAAAAGTCCTTTAATAAAGGTGAGGAGATGCCAAAAGTCCCTTAAAAGGGTGAGGTCAAGTTAAAAGTCCCTAGGTCAAGAGTGAGCAAATCCAAAAGTCCTAGAAATAGGGTAAGACAAGACTAAAAGTCCCTAGGCATGTTCTTAGCTTGAATGTGAATAAGTGGCATAGAAATTATGACCTTGCATACTTTATGGTTGCAAACCTTCTATACATATGCTTTGATGTGTATATGCCATGAATGTGTGTGTGAATGGATGTGTGAACTATTGAAATTCTAGGAATCTCACTCCCCTTCCCTCCATTATCTTGAAATGCCTAGGTGATGTTCAAGAAGCAAGGAGTGCAAGCCAAAGACCTTGAAAGATTGCATTTTGTCCCTTATGTAACCTTATTTGTAGTTGGATGTCAAAGTGAGCTTGCACATATTATTTTTATGATGTGAGACCATGAACAAATGTAAAATGACGTATGGATATTATGTAGACTATATGTGACCTTAAATCAATGTAAATGTGGATTTTTGTGTAGTTGAATGCTTATTGGAAACATATATTCTTAGATGTGGGATAGCCAATCTAAGATGCATGGGGTTTGGGACCACTTAGGTAGCTCACACAAATTCATATTCATGTTTTTAAACTTACCCAAGGGTGCCAAATACTAAAGAAGGCCAATTGGGCAAATTTGATATCTCATATAGAGCAAAAATGGCATTTCGGTGAGGTATACTACTTTTTGTCCAAATGAGCTCTTCTCAATCAGAGCTTTGGCATGCATCTATAGCTTGGAAACTTTCTGGGAAGCTAAAGTGGGTAATATTAGGAGGTCTACAAAATATTTGGTGAATTTTTTAAGTTGGGAAATCTTTTGGTTTTTGGTTAGTGTACTATTCATCTGGTCTGAAATTTGTTTTATATCAATCATAGGACAAATGATATCCAATTGCCATAAAATTTTACAATAAGAAACTAGACCTTCCTAGTGACTTGTTCCAACCAGAAGAACCTCATTTGGATGTCTAGAGAGGGAGATATGAATTTTTGAAGTTTCTATCCAGTACCAAGCACCTAGTCCAACCCGTGTTATTATTTGATTGATTTTCAAGATCTGAATGCTCTTGGATTGGTCTAAAAGTATTTTTTCCCCCAAGTTAACATCTATAGCTTTGTCAATTGGTATAGATTGTATGGAATGGATATTTGTGGAATTAGTTATGAATTTCCAAAATTTATATCAGCAAGCTATATTGATTTTTAGACAGCTCGACCTCCTTGTCTTTTCTATTGTCAAACATGGCTCAAATGAGGTTTTCATGGCTGGTACTTATTTTTATTGAAAGTAAACATCCATAGCTTTCTAAAAAGCTATGGTTTGTATGATTTCCATTTTTCTACATTTAGTTATGATTTTTCAAAGTTACCCCTAAAATCTGTCACTGTACAACCACGATGAATGAGAGAAATTTTCAGGTTTTAACCTTTAATTTGTGGTTTATGCTGAGTTTTGAGAATGTTATGATTTGTATGAATGGAAAATAATTAGAGAATGTTGTTGATGTGTTCATGGGGTCTCAGAGACGCGAAATAAAAATTTTATCTGCTACGCAACACAACACAATTTAATCTATTATTTTAATGCATTTTCTTGGGATTTCTTTGATAAATTATATAATCCCACTTGCAAGAAGGGGATCAATGTTAGAAATAATATGGTATTACACCTACCAATTTTTATGATTTTAGATGACATTTGATAGAATAAAGAATTTTCACAAAAATAGGTCCATAAATTCAAGTTTATGCTAACTTGGTAGCTTTCATTTCTCTACCACAAAATAAGAATTTTTATGATAAGGAGAAATACAAAGTTATGAACTTATGTTTTCTTGTAAGTATAATAGGAATCATCTAGGTATGACATCTTGGAATCATCTAAGTGTGACAAAATTCAAGAAGCATAATAGTACCAAAACATTAAACTAATAGTAATATACCCGTTTCATAGTTCAAACACACATACAAGCAATCAACAATAATCAAACAACCAAGATATATATACAAGAATGGATGAAAAGCTACCTTAAGTCAAGAAGCACAATTCCCTTCCTTGGTTTCTAGCTCCTTGGTTCGGCCTCACACACACACATACACACATAAGATAGGTTTGCTTTGCTTGGCCTAGACACATCAAATAAGATACATATGCATAAATGGAACCATCTTTAGTCTCACATAAACTCTACACAGGCTAATTCTATCTTATGGCATCCATATGGCTCCATACAAGGGCATAATGAAGCAACTCATATAATTTATCATCTTGGCTCCAATTTCCCACTTAATTTTAGTTATATGACTCCATTTAAACTCATTAGAGTCATCACAAACTCAATTCAAGGAGCTAAACACCAAGTTGCTTCTTTATGCCTAATGGAACCCTAAACTTGCAACTTTCAAAATATGATTTCTAAATTTAAACTAATGATTCCTTTGGTGTTTATTATTCATATCTAGATCATTCATAATCTTATAATTGAAGAAAACTCTCCCTATGTACCTTGAACTATCTATGGCTGAGACACCCACACATTAAAGGACCTATGAGGTTTTGTTTGTTTTTCTAGGGAAATTGGCATCTATGAAACTCCCTAGGTCTCTTATGAACTCAAATATGATCTTACACAAATTAAATCATCATTAGAAAGCTTCATAAATCCCTAGGTGCAATCAAAACTTTAATTTGTATAACTTATTATCTATAGCCTCTTTTTGAGTTCTATTGCTTCCATATGATTCCTTAGGCTTCAAAACCCCAATTTCTATCAAGTTTAGATGAAAAGCAAATGTCCTACATGGCACCCTAGGTTTGGCCAAAATGATGAAGTAAGAGAAAGCCAAGAAGAAGCAAGCTATTCGTGGTGAAGCATACCTTTTCTTAAAGCTTGTCAAGAGCACTTTCTTAGGCTTCCAAAGTTTCCTTCAAACTCTTCCTTCCCTCTACTGAACCAGCCACAAATCACAACCACTCAAGACATTAAAACCATGAGAAGAGAGAGGAGAAAGAGAAGTAGAATTTTAGTGACAGGAAAAGCATGAAAAAGTGACCAATTCTTACTCTTTTCAAGCTTGTTTTCTTCTCCCTTGCTCCCTCTTCTTGTGCACCACTTAAAACTGCCCTTGGTTTTGCTTTTGGCTAGAAGAATGTTAGTTAAGAGGAGAGAAAGAATATGGGTCACGATTTAAGAAAGGTGGAGGGGTATATTATAATATTTTCAAAATTCCAACTATGTCCTTAAAATTTTCTTTTTTTGTTTGAGCTCATTTCAAATTCTTTTTTTGAATCATCTTTTACATCATAAAATTTAGGTCCTCTCATTCATAAAATGAATTTGGTTTCATCCAAATTAGATTTAAAACCTTACTGAATTATTTGATCAAAGTTTTAGTTAACTGATGACCTAAATCGCATACCAAAGGGGTTTTAGCTATTCTATAGGGTTTCTATGGTTTTTAAGTCCTCTAAGAACCTTGAAATACTCAATTTTTTCTTTTAAAGCTCCCTCCTTTGATTTTTCAAAAAATTGCCCGAAGTTACAATTTTGCCACTACGTTTTCTTTAAATTCATTAAGCCATTTTGGCTCCGATTTTGAGCTATTGTTAGGCTCTAAACCACATTTTAAGATGTTCTAATTAATATTCTAATCTTATTTGGCCTTAATTTGCTCTACTTTAGGGTGTTCCAATATCAATTTATTAGTTTCGATTCAGTTTTAAGAAAGCAAGTTATTATAGGAACCATATGTATAAGCAAGAGATTATGAATGCATGGCATTTGGTGGTAGAATATGACCATTACTGTATAAACTTGCATATGTTGAGCTAGGTTGTATATATGTAATCTTGGATCCAAGAAGTTCATATTTTTATGCAAGCTTTATTTTTGATGTTAGACCTTATGGATTGCATGCCTAAGATGATTGAAATTTGCTCAAAGTGGGAGAGTGTAATTTAAAAACTAATTGGACCACTTTAAAACTTAAATTTTGTCCAAAAAAGTCCTAAATTGCACCTTTACCCTAGTCTTCAGTGTTGAAATTTAGTATGCAATTAGAGAACATTAAAAGCTTTCTAATAAGCTAAAAATTGAAATTTTTGGATGTCTATAGAATATTTTATGAATTTTTAAAGTTCAAAAAATTATGTAGATTGGTCTATCACTGTTCACACTATAATAGTTTTTTATTTTCATCTTTTTAATGGGATAAATGAATTTAGTTGCTCATGAAATTTTACAAGCACAATGTTCACATTATAAGCTTTTCGTAGACACCGAGTTTGTGTGAATTGGAGTTACATAGCCCGAGTTATGAATTTTTGAAGTTTGATGCATAATATGGTTTTGGTGGGCATTTTGGGCTAGGTATTCTCCTTAGGCCACCAACATGTATTTTCTCATCTAATGGGCCAAAACAAGTTTGTTTATGGTAAACATGAGCGAAGAAAAAAGAAAAAATCTAAAATTTGACCCCTAAAGCTTCGATTGGCATATTAACGAATCCATTTTCGCCATTGCAAGCTTATAAATTGTTGTAAACTTTGTTGTTAATGGCTATGAATTATGTAAATAAATTAAACAAAGCTAGGTATGGTATTAGTTGGTATTAGAGTAATGGTTCAGGAAATTTAGCAATGGGTATGGCTTAAGGATAGGGATTTCATGTTATGTAATGGCTTGTATGGGAATTTTGGTTGCTAAAGTGTGGCAGATGTGTATGTTTTGTACTGAATTATGTTTGAATTATTTCAGATAAGATGGTGAACAACAAGAGAGGAAGGCCTTCTAGAGCTTCTAAGGCAGAGCTAGTTGATCTTATAGCTAGAGCCATACAGGCTATTATGGCTTGCTTGGATTAATAGCAAGCCATGATGCACAAGAAGTTATCATGCAATTGCAAAAGAAGCTTACACAAAGAGAAAATGAAAGGCCTAATCCTCCTCAGCCCACATCTAGATCATCCCAAGAATTTTGAGGTGAATTCCTCTAGCTAAATGTAACACCATATTCATTTAGCCTTTCCCCTCTCATTTCTAGTTACATTTCCTTGGCATAGCAAGATTTCAAGAAAAATTCAATTAAAATAATAGATTATTTTGTGTTATGTTGGACTTAAAATTTTTGTTTCACACCCATAGACCATTTCAAATTACCCATATCATTCTCCAATTAAATTACATTCATGCAACTCAAAACCATCTCAAAATGTCACAAGAATCTAGTAGCATATATACAAAAAAATCACAAGTTTAGTCTCGGGTTCTGTTGCCAGATTTTTAGTGTCAACTTTAGAAAATTATAACTAAATCTAGAAAAATCAAAATCAAGTACACTATACCATTCTGGAAAGCTATAGATATTAACTTTAGATTAAAAATAAGTCTAGACCAAAATAGAAAATCGATGGAATAGCACCAAAGGTACTACTGCATTATTGGTACTGACTCCAAACTTCAAAAATTCATATCTCTCTGCTCAAACCTCCAAATGAGGTGATCTTAGTGACCATGAAAAGCTTATTATGTCTAGTTTATGCCTGTAAATTTTATGAGCATTGGATACCTTTGACCTTCGAATGAAACAGGAAAAGAAACTAACTATATGAACAGTAATCATACTAGTTCAACAGCTTTTTGCCAACTTTGAAAATTCATAATTAATTCTCTATAGCTCCAAATAATGTGATTTTTAGCTTCCCAAAAAGCTCTAAATGAGACCTATATGCATGCTAAATTTCATGAGGAAATTCATCCACTTGGTTAGTTTGTGACATTGGGTTTTGTAAAATGACATTTTTATGCCTCTTTAAGGGTCAAGAATGGTCCATTTTGGCTTCTAGCTTTTCCAAGACCACTTGAGCACATGGAAAAGCATCAAAATAGATCTCTAAATGTATGTAAAAGGGCTAGATATCCATACATTACAAAATCACTCTCCTACTTCTTGCTATACACAAAGAACTTATATACATAACTTAGTATTTCAATGTCAAAAATATCCCATATCAATCCTATGCTTTCAATTCTCATCCATACTTCACATATCCATGTATATGTTCAAGAAGTTATACATCATATAAATCATAATATTACATCATTTGACAATAAAATGGTTACAATACAAGCATTTAGCAAATCTCTTGTCAATCTTCTTGCTTTCAAGTGTGGTGACTTGCATTTCTTTGCTCACTTATTCCACCTAGACATGTTAGGGCAATGGAGAGGGAAGAGTGAGATTCTACGAATCTCAATAGCTTTTCACCCTTTCAAACATACATGATGGATGCAATTTCAAGTCCAAAAATGTATGCATGACTATCTCAAAATTCATACACATACGTGGAACAATTTTCACATTCAAGAAGACATATTCTTCATGCATAGGCTTGCCAAGACAATGGTTTAGTCTCATCCATTTTTCTTGGCACTTTTGGACTTGCCTCACCCATTTTCAAGGGACTTTTGGCTAAGCCTCACTCTTCTAAAGATGTTTGGCTTTGTCTCACCCATTTTAAAGACTTTTGGCTCATCCTCACCCTTGTTAAAGGACTTTTGGCCTCACCAAGCTCATGCAAGCCAAAACACATTCATAAAACATCTTTTAAGAACATATACAAAGCATCATGACACCATGGTGTGTAAACATTGGCTAAAAATATTTTTCAAGACATAAACATATATACACATATTCAAAGGCAAGAAAACACCCAAAGATGCATGAGAGAAAGGAGAGAGAGCTACTTTGAATGCAAGAACACTTGATCCCTTGGAATTTCTTCCTCTTCCTTGGCCAAACACCTACAAGGAGGTAGAGCTTGATTCCTTTGGCCTAAACACGTCAAAAGGGATCTAATTACACTCTTGAAACAATCTCTAATGCCACACACACTCTAGAAGGACTTTGGCACTCATATGGTTCAATTATGGTTCCATAAAGCACTTAATGAAGCAACACTAAGAATTCATTATCTTGGCTTCATTCTTTCTTTCCATCCATGATTCTTTACTCTATTTAGACTCCTTGGAGCTATCACACAATCAATTTGAGGAGCCTAGCTATAGGTTGCTTCTTTAAGTCACATTATGGAACCTATACCTCCATCTCACTTCCTAGGCTTTTTAAAATTTTTCCAAGACTTCCTCTCATACTCTCCTATCATATATAATGCAAATCTAGGCTTAGAAGGAATTAAAACACTCCCTTGGTGCTTCTTCTCTTCTTGGCTGAGACCTAACCTTCTTTGGCACCAATGGAAATTGTTTTATTTTCTTTGATGGGAGATACATGTAGGAGGCTTCCTTGGTGTCTTAGGAACTCATACAAACTCTTAGACACCTTAAATTATGGCTAGAAATCTTCCTTTAAATCAAGGTGCAACTAAAACCCTAGGTTAGACATCTTGTAATTTCATGGTTCATTCTTTATTCTTTTTGCATACTCTTGTTTCCCACACTCTAAATCCTAAGTTTCACTCTTGGTTTGGTTCAAAAACAATTCCCTCTTGACTATTCTAGGAGTGGCAGAACCATACCCAAAGAAGAACAAGGAAGAGCAATCATGGAAACAACAAGTTTACCTTGGTTTTCTAGCTTTTTTTAAGAGTCTTTCCCTTTGCTTTGGTTCTCCCCTTGAAATTCAAACTTTTCCCCTCTAATTAGAGCTCAAAACAAAACCAAATACTTTAACAAAACCATGGAAAGGAAGAAGAGAAGGAGGAGAACAAGTTTATTAAAGGAAAGACCAAGAAATTCTATCATTTTTTATACCTTTTTTGCCTTGGTTTTCCTTTTCTTCTTCCCTTCTCTTGTGCGCCTCTCTCCCTTGGTCTCACTCTCTATTTTCGGTAGTAAGAAGGTCGGTTAAGATGGGCAGAAGTAGGATGCACCATTTAAAGGGGAAAGGATTAAAAATTGTTTCTTAAAAATTCCTGTTACGTCCTATTTTCTTGGCATCTTCGTTTCCAATTCGTTTTACCTCATTTTTGAGAACTGTCCTTTCCATCATAAAATTTACATCCTCAATTTTATAAAATGCCTTTGGAATCACTCAATTTAGAGTTAAAACTTTCCCGAACTAAAAGGTTAAAGTTCAGATCAACCATCGTTAGAAAACGTACATCGCAAAAGTTTTAACTATCTCAAGGCTTCCCATGCTTTTTAGGGCCTCTAAGAACCTCAAAGAGCTCAAAATTTTCATTTAAAAAGCTCTCCTATTAGTATTCTAAAAATTTTTCTTATTTACAAAAATGTCATTCCATTTCATAACTATTTCATTAAATTCTATCTGGTCATTTTGGCTCTAGTTTTAAGGTACCTCTAGCCTCCTATTTTCATTATTTGATATGTAGATTATTATCCTAATTTTTTTGGACCTTAACTCTCTCGCTTCAAAGGACTTGCTTTTAATACGTGTTTGTTTTTGTCATTTTTACAAAAACCGGACATTACACTAAATCCCACAGAATTTGTAGAATTTTCAGACTCCACTGGCCCAGACACCTTCTGTACAGCCTTAGCTCACCACCTAGGAGGTCATAACACAGTTTAGGAAGTATAGGGCTCCAGCATTTGATGGTGAGCTTAACACTACGAAAGCAAAGGTTTGGATCATGCATTATTCAAAGTGACAGAGTACACATTTGAGCAGAAGGTCGTGTTGGCCATATTTTAGCTAAAGACAGAGGCTAATTATTAGTGAAAGAACCAATATTAAAATCAAAGAACATCCCAATTAACTAGGATACATTCCTAGGAGAATTCTATGAGAAATACTTCCCCAATTCAGTGCGAGATAAGAAGGAATCATAATTTATTATGTTGAGGCAAACAGAGAATATGTCTATGGATCAATATGTAGCCAGGTTTCTTGAGTTCTTCAAATATTGTTCAGACCTCCAAAAGCAAGATCATCAAAGGTAGAGAGCAGATAGATTAGAGAAAGGGCTATTACCTAAGATTAGAGATAGAGTGGTACCTTAAAGAATTAGAGACTTCAATGCCTTGGTTGAAGTCTGCAGATTAACAGAAAGTAACCTAAAGAGAATGCAGATAACCCTAGTTTTAAGGCCCTTTCCTCTAGAAAATAAAAGACTTGGGGAAGAAGAGACAACCACCAGTAGTAGTAAAAGAGGTGGCAGAGGGCCATGGAACAGAAAAGGATGAAACAAGAGAAAGCTAGCTCAGTCAAGTAGAGGTAGTCCACCCTAGCGCCTTATAGCCAATGTGGCAGGAATCATAAAGGTAGAATGTGCTACGCAAGCCAGAATGTTTGCTTCAAATGTGGCAAGTTGGGGCATATGGCTAGAGATTGTTCCCAGCAAAAGGAGGTAGCTCCTACACCCAAACCATAGCCCAAGGTAAAGTTTTTACCCTGACATAGTAAAAGGTTAGCAGATCCTTAAGTCTAATCCAAGGTACTATTAAGATTAATAATTTAAATTCTTTATCTAATTCAAGTGCTAGTTATTAATTTATATCCTATGACTATGCTATGAGGTTAGGTTTAAGTATATGTGCTCTACCTTATGACTTGCATGCATTTACCCTTACAGGAAACAAAGCTATTACCTCCTATACTTGCCTAAATTGCAAAGTTTAGTTTAATCATTGTTACATCACACTTGATTTGATTTGTATACCTTTGATTGACTTTGATTTGATAATTGGTATGAACAAGATGTCAGCTAGTAATGCCATGCTTGATTGTCATAACAAATGCATTACTTAACCAGAGTGTGGAATTGTTCCTAGTACCAAGACTAAGCTAACCTTTTTTATCACCACTCAAGTTAAGAAATCTCTTGTACATGATTGTCAAGGTTTCTTATTTTTCTTTTTTATACAGGAAAAAGTAAAAGAGGGTATAAAGGAGATACCTATAGTAATGAAATTCCCAAAAGTATTCCCTAAGAAAATTAGTAGACTACCTCCTGATAAAGAAGTAGAGTTTGCTATAGACATTATGCTTGGGCAAGTCTAATGTCTAAGGTTCCATACAGGATGACTCCCATCGAGCTAGCAGAGTTAAAGAAATAGATAAAGCAACTATTAGAAAAAGGTTTCATTAGATCGAGTGTTTCTTCATTGGGAGCCCTAGTCTTGTTTGTTAAAAAGAAAGATGAGAGTCTTAGGCTGTGTATAGATTATAGAAAACTTAATAAGATGACAGTTAAAAATAAGTATCCTCTACCCAGAATAGATGACATTTCATATCAGTTAATAGAAGCATTAGTGTTCTCTAAGATAGATCTCAAATTAAGGTACCATCAATTGAGAATTAAGGCTGAGGATGTCCCTAAGATAGCATTTAGGACCAGATATGGCAATATGAATTTTTAGTGATGCCTTTTGAGTTAATGAATGTACCTATTATATTTATAGATTATATGAATAGAGTATTTAGGCCATACTTGGATAAATTTATAGTAATTTTAATAAATGATTTTCTTATCTATTAAATGAGATAGACTTAGGACCAGAGATCAAGAGCTTCCTAGGCTTGGCAGGTTATTACAAGGGGTTTATCCATGGCTTTTCTCAAATAGCCATGCCATTGACTAGACTAACTAAAAAGAATGTACTATTTGTGTGGGATGAAAAATATGAGTAGATTTTTAGGAATTGAAGCATAGGTTAACCACAACCTCAATTCTAGTTATCTCTGACCCTATAAAGGCTTTTGTAGCCTATAGTGATACTTCTAAAAAAGGGTTAGAATGTGTGCTCATACAGAAGAGCAGAGTAGTAGCCTATGCTTTTAAATAGTTAAAACCACATGAAGAGAACTATCCCACCTATGATTTAAAGTTAACAACAATGATTTTTACTCTTAAGATATGGAGACACTACTTATATGATGCAACCATAGAGATATATAGCGACCATAAGAGCTTTAAATATCAACAAGAAGAGTTAAATATGGATAAAGGAGATGGTTAGAATTTCTAAAAGATTATAATTACACTCTAAAATACCATCCAAGTAAAGCCAATGTAGTTGTAGATGCATTGAGTAGAAAGTCCATCCATATGGCCATGATAATGGTAAAAGAGCAAGAGCTTATAGAGAGATTTAAAGATATGAATCTCTTATGTCAGGTGCATTCTAGTATGCTACTGATGAGTAAAACTCGAATAGAAAATGAGTTGAGAAGTCAAATAAGAGAGGCTTAGTAAGAGGATGAGTTTAAAAGAAAGATTAGAGATCAGATGTCCTAGGGTAAGACCTTGGAGTTTAACTTGTCTGAGGATGGAATAGTAAGGTACAGTGATAGGCTGTGTATGCCTAGAAACTCAGAGTTGAAAGAAAGAATACTAGAAGAGGCATATAAAATTAGATATACCATTCATTCAGGCAGCAATAAGATGTATCATGATTTAAAAAACATATTTTGGTAGCTTGGGATGAAAATTGACATAGAAAAATATGTAACTAGGAATTTGGTATGTTAGAGAGTTAAGATTAAGCATTAGAAGCTAGTTGGGTTACTTCAGCTCTTAAATATCCCTAAGTGGAAGTGAGATAGCATAACTATGCATTTTATTATAGGCTTGCCTAAAACATCATCAGGGCATGATACTATATGGGTGATAGTGGATACATTAACTAAATTTGCTCATTTTTAGTAATTAGAGCCATCTACACCCTAGATAAATTAACCCAATTGTACATAAAAGAGATAGTAAGATTGCATGGTGTACCTAGGAGTATAGTATTATATAGAGATCCCAAATTCACTTTAAACTTCTAGAGATCATTACAAGATGCCATAGGAGCTAGATTAATATTCAACATAGCCAAGCACCCTTAAACAGAGGGCCAGACAAAAAAGACTATCCAGACCCTAGAAGATATGTTGAAGGCTTGTGTTATAGAGATGAAAGAGAATTAGGATACCTATTTGCCATCAGTATAGTTTGCTTATAATAATAGCTATTAGTAGGCTATCAGTCTAACATTCAAATGGCACCATATGAGGCATTATATGGGAGGAAGTATAGGTCTCTAGTGTGTTGGGTTGAACTTAGAGAGAGCAGCCTTATAGGTTTAGAAATAGTGGATCAAACCTCCAGACAAATAGAAATAATTAGAAAGAAACTTCTAACAGCTTAGAGTAGATAAAAGAGCTATACAGATAATAGAAGAAGGCTATTAGAGTTTAAGGTTAGAGACCATGTATTTATTAGAGTGTCTTCAATCACAAGGATAGGTAGTTCTATAAAGAGTAAAAACCTCAATCCAAAGTATATAGGTTCATTCCAAATTTTAGAAAAAGTCAAACTAGTGGCCTACAGACTAGCTCTTCCTCCTAACCTAGCCTAGATACATAATGTATTCCATGTATCCTAACTTAAAAAGTACTAACTTGACCCCTCACATGTCATAGAATATAAGAATATACATTTACAAGACAATCTATCTTATATCACTAGATCAGATCATAGATACTAAGCTTTAGCAGTTAAGGAATAAAAGCATACTACTAGTGAAAGTGGTTTAGAAAGGACTATCTCCTGAAGAGGCCACCTGGGAACTAGAAAGGAGATAAGAAAGAAGTATTCAAGATTATTTCAATTATTTCAATAAGGTATGTATCTAAATTTCAATGATGAAATTTTATTTAAATAAGGAAAATGTAATATTTAGTCTTCCCAAATTTGAAGTGAAACCGGTGAGATAATAAGAGAGAACCCCAGGATAAAACCAAATAAGGTCAAGTAAGGATAGAATAATAATTTGAGCATCCAAAAATGATATTCTAAAGCTAAAGATGGCTTGAAACTAAAGCCAAAATGGCTAAACAATTTAAATTGAAAAGGTAGTGGTAAAATCGTAATTTCAAGTAACTTTTTAGAAACTCAAAGAAAGAAGTTTTAAATAGCAAAATTAAGTTTATTAAAGTTTTTAGAGGCCCTAAAAACCACAAAAACCATCAAAATGACCAAAACCCCTTTGGTGTGCATTTTAAGCTGTCGATTGGCCTAAACTTTGATCAAATAATTTGGGATGGTTCCAACCATAAATTTAGAAGTAAATATTTCTAATAAACTAGAGAACATAAATTTTTATATGGAAAAGATAGTAAAATTAGCACAAATAGAGTAGTCAAAATTGTGGGATGTAATGAGAATTTTGTAATTGTTATAAAAATACTTCTTTTCCCTTATATCAAGTCAGCCATGCACTAGCCCTTCAAAACTGACCCAGAGCATAATGAAACAAAACCAAGGATGCACAAGAGAAAGGAAGAAGAAGGGGAAAAGGAAAGCCATTTTAGGTAAGTAAATATGCATTTTTTCATAGCATATCCTTCACTAATCTTCTTCTCCTTTCTAAGCTTTATCTTTCAGTGGTTTTAGCTTCTTAAACAAAACATTTTTATGGTTGGTTTCTTAGAAGAAGTAGAGGATTTGAAGAAACAAATTATAGTATCAAATTTTCCATTAAACAATGAAGCCATTAAGGTATGATATTATGTCAGATGCTTGCTTTTTCTTGTTCTTCTATTCTCTCCCTAGTTTAGCCAACCCTATAAGCTATTAAAGGGGATTGAATTTGAGCTAAAACAGAATGGGAACAAGGGTTTTAAGGCATGGAGATTAAGAATATGCAATTGGAATCACTTAAGGAGCTTTAGAAACTAAAATAGAGAAATTAGGGGTTTTCTTTGCACCTTAAGAGTTTTAAAACTATAAGAAAGTATTTTTAAGCCATATGAATTGATGATTAGATTATAGAAAAGCCAATGAATGCTCACATGCATCAAATTCCCAAAGAGAATGAGCAAAACTCCATTTGGCTTACATAAGTGTATAGCTTTGACCAAGGGCTGCTTAAAGCACTTAGGAGTGTTTTCTTAGGTTCTAATGATAGACTTAAATAAGAAGAATAAATAATTATGGAACTATTATTGAATTTAGGAACCCTAGATTGAAAGTTGAAATTTTAAGGCCTAAATAAGGCTAAAGAAGCAAGTTGGTCTTAAATCCCTTTAACCAATCATATGACAATCCAAATGAGTTCTATTAGGGATATATGGCTTATAGCAAGTGAGAGTTTGGAGTGTAACATTTGGCTTCTCTGTAAACATGAGAAACGTAATATCTGGTTTCCCCATAAACATGCGAAAAGCACTAGATATAAAAGAAAGTCCTCTGAAATGAATGATTTAAGGCCAAATAAAATTAGGACAAAATTTTAAATAATAGAAAATGAGGATCCAAGGCCCAAGGTGGCAAGAAACCAGAGCTAGAGTGGTTTAAGAAAATTGCCAAAAGTATAATGGTATTTTTGTAATTTCAAGCAGTTTTTATAAAACTCAAAGGAGGGGTTTTTAAATAGGAAAAATGAGTTTTTCAAGGTTCTCAAAGGCCCTAAAAATCGTAGGAACCCCTAAAATGGTTCAAACCCCTTCGGTTAATGTTTAACAACGTTAATTGACCCAAACTTTGATCGGTTCATTTGGGAATGTTTTAGATCCAAATTGAGTAATTCCAAGGCATTTTATAAGTTAGAAAACCTAGATTTTATGATAGAAAAAGAGGTTCTTGAAAAGGAGCCAAAATGACCCTAAAATAAAAAGCCAAGCAAACGGGATGTAAATGGAATTTTTAAGTAACAATTTTAAGAAATTCTTTCTTATATGTGGTGTCCTCCACCTCTCCCTCACTTAGCTGACATATGATCTGCCTAAACTAGAGAGAAAGACCAGCAAGGAGGTTGCATGAAAGGGAAGCCATGGAGGAAGGAGAAACTTACAAAAAGGTATGGAAATCCTTAGTTTTTCAAGCACCTTCCTTCACTAAATTGTTCCTCTTCTCCTCTTCATTTTTATGGTTTTTATGATGCATATGGGATTGTTTTGTGGCTAGTCCAGAGGGGAGAACTCAAATTTTCAAGGAGAAGCTTGAAGCAATGGAAAGAACTCATGAAAAAGTCTTGAATCAAGGTAATTTTCCTAGCTTTCCTTGCACCTTCTTGTTTGTTCTCCATGATGCTTGTTTAGCTAGCCCTTAGCCCATTCAAGAGAAGATAAATTCTGACCTACCCAAGGGAGAATCATGGGTTTTAGAGTGTGAGGAACAAATATATGCAAAGAAATCTAATTAAGATGCATTAGAAACAAAGTTACAAAAATTAGGGATTTGATTGCACCTTGATGGGTAGGAGACTTCTTAATGATAATTTGGGTTGTCTAAGAGTATGAATGAGTTTTCAAGACACCCAAGAAGCCTCCCATGTGCCAAGTCCCCAAAGAGAATGAGGCAAACTCCATGGATGCCAAACCAAACTCATGTCTAGGCCAAAGGAGGTTCACACACCTAGGGAATGTTTTAAATTTTTTTGAGTTGAGTTTGGGACTACATATGATGGAAGAATATGAGAGGAAGCCTTGGGAGAAATTTAGGAAGCGTAGATGGTGAGATGGAGGTTTAGGTTTCATAATGTAGCATAATGAAGCAACTCCTAGCTAGGCTCTCTAAAATGAGTGTGCAATGGCTCCAAGGAGTGTAAATGGAGTCAAGAGTCATAGATGGAAGGAAAGAATAGAGCTAAGATCATGAATTCTTATAGTTGTTTCATTAGGTGCTTTATGGAACCATAATTAAGCCATATAAGAAAGTGGGCTTCCATAGTGTGTGTGTTAAAGCTTGTTTCAAGAATGTAAATGGGTCCTATTTGATGTGTTTAGACCAAAGGAATCATACTCCACCCATTTGCAAGTGTGTGACCAAAAGAGGGAAAGAGCAATCAAGGAAAAGTGTGTGTTTACATTCAAGGTAGCTCTCTAACCTTTCTCTCATGTATTCTTGGTTGTTTTCTTGTCTTTGGATGTGTATATGCATGTTTATGCCATGAGAATTGTGTATAGCTATTTTCCACATACCATGGTACCATTATGAGCACAAATTGTATATGGACTGAACATGATTTGATTCCAGTCCTGTTTCTCGTATGTGATTAAGATCCTTAACCACTTCAGATGTTTGTCATTTGTATGTTGAGGTTGCCTAATGAACCCTTCATAGCAAACACAGATAGCTTGATTGATTGGCTGTTGTTTGTTTTATCCTCCTGTTATGTGGTGCAACTAGCTATGTTGGTATATGAACTGAACATGAGTTGGTTCTTATCCTGCTACTTGCATAAAATACATGATTAAGATGCCTTACCATTCCAGATGCTTGCTTGGTTGGCTATTTTTATGTGGAACTTATCAATTAGAACCAGAATAGGTGATCCTTTTCCTTTTTGTTCATTTTGTTTCCTTAAGACAAAAAAGAAAAAATCTGTTACTACTCCTTTACATATTCGTTTGATGTTTGAACTTGATGGGAGCCTCCTTCAAGAGGAACTCAAACTTGTAATACTTCTGGACCGGTCATTCCATACTGCCAAGGAAAGGAAGGAGTGGTGAGCAATTGGGTTGTAACTTGTATGATCTCTTTTATTTTACCAAATATTGTAAATATGCTCAAGAATGATGTAGTGAATCTGGTTGAACACTTAGCACACACCTGTAAATTACTATTTTGGTTTGTAAATATTTCTCTTATTTTTCTTTATTTATTTCGTCAATTTTCGCGTTAGAATAGCCGTGTGGGATTTTATATCCCTTCAGGCACATAAGAACAAACCAAAAGGCCATGTGTGGCAATAAAGCTTCCTTAGTGCCTTTTGGGTCTTGAATTTAGGTTTCAGTATTTTGGGCTTCAATGGCCCCATTCAAAAGAGCCTTTAAAGAAAATTCTAAAAAAAAAAAAGTAGAAAAGGATTAAATTTTAGTAAAAATCATTTTGAGTCTTAAAGATTTATCCTTTCTTAAAGGTTCTTTCACAAAAGTTTTAAAAAAATGTTATTATGAAATCTGAAGTAAATTTTTCTTTTAGAGTTGGTCCTTAAAATAAGTAAATAAATAAATAAAATAAATAAGCAAAGGGAAAAGAGGGTTTAATTAAGAAACGAAAAAGGAAAACATCCAAAAAAAGGGAGGAGAAAAAGAAAACATAAAAAAAGCAAAAAGACAAAAGAAATTTAAAAAAAGGAAATTTTTTTTACTTAAACACAAATGTCATTTCAAAATTTAATCTTAAAATAAAATAAACAAATTAAGAAAATTAAGAAAAAATTGACAAAAAAAGGTTAAGACAAACAAAAATAATAAAAAAATGAAAAAATGAAAAAGAAAATCAATAAAAATTGAACAAAGAAAAAACAAAGATAAACAAAAATAAACTAAAAAACAAAACAAACAACACAAAATAAAACAAAACACACAAAAAAAACAAAAAAAAACAAATACAAGTGAAACAAAGATAAACAAAAATAAAAAAAAGAGACAAAACATAACACAAAATAAAAACTAACAAAAATAAAAACAAAAAGGAAAAGAAAAAAATTAGCAAAAAAAAAGAAGAGAAACAAAGATAAAAATAAACAAGAACAAAAACAAGAACAAAGAATAAAAACCAAAAGTAAAAACTAAAGAAAAAAAATGAAACAAAATGAATTAAAAAAATTAAAACAAATAAAACCAAAAACAAAAAACGAGAAAACAAAACAAGACAAGACAAAACAAAACAAAATAAAACACATCAAAAGAAAACAAAAACAAAAGAACAAAACAAAACAAAACACTAACAAGAACATAACCATTTCAACGCCGAACTACGTAGGTCCTAGGCTCTTATCCTAGATCAAGTTCGTCCTTATAAATAAATATTTTCTTTTAATTTTATTTCCTTGATTTCTTTTCTTTCATTTTGCTTTTAATTTTATTTTTTTTAACTTCTTCTTTTTACCTTTAATTTTATTTCCTTTAATTTCTTTTATTTCTTATTTTGCATGTGATTTGTTAGGAAGAATTAAAAATAGAATAGAGGCCATATTAATTTTGTACAATTGACTTATGGTAACCCTTCTCAGTAACGAGTATAGTGGGGTGCCTAACACCTTCCTCACTCACAATTGATTCCCGAATCCATTATTTAGTTTGTAGACCATTTTTGTTTTTTAAATAGAAGGTTTTTTCAAAGTTTTGCCTTTTTAAAAATTAAAATTTTGGTGGCAACTCCTGAACCCTACTTTTATTTTAATTTCGATTTTGGTTTTCGCTTTCTTTGAAAATTGAAATTATTTTTTGAAATTTTCTTTTTTCTTAAAGGCACCACACGATCGTATTTTCGAGTGTGATAGTATGGCGACTCCGCTGGGGGTCTTTTAAGAGTCAAACCCAATTTTAAGTTAGTTATGCAAGATATTATGGCTTCCTTTTTATTCTCCTTTTGTTTGTTGTTTGCCTCACATGATTAGGGTAGATAACATGCTATTCACATGCTGGTTTTATTTTCTTAATTGTGTACATAATATGTGTTAGGATAGATAACATGAGGAATAAAACTTTAGGGCAGATGACCATATTTGTATATTTTACTTCTTTTTGCTCATATTTGTATATATATTTCTTTATCTTTTGTTCTTCCAATCTACCTAGTAGATGAAGGTTAGGTAGTCCATAGGATGAAAAGGTAAATGCTCTCCTCACACACATCACTGAAACACAAATATCTCACACACATTATGGGCTCTATACCCGAATCTTAATATACCTTAGGTTAGTAGAGGTTTATATTGATTTCCTTGTAAAGCCTTGTGCTTCCTGAGGCTATCATGAAAACCTCACCTAAATTATACCTTGTTATATGGATTTGACTTGTGTAGGATATTTTTTTTCTCTCAAAGTCAAATTTATATAGTGAGATCCTCAACTTGCAGTAGGGGCAATTTAGGGGCCAATAATTTTAGGGGTCATAGACCTACCTTGAAAAATGTACTAATAGTCCAGCTCTAGATGCCTCTCAAATAGTTAGAGCCAAAGTTTTGTAAGCTAGCGATCCCAACCTAGGATCTACCCATGGTAGGACAAAGGAGGGCATTTTTTTTGTTTTGTTTTTTAGTTCTTTCATCACATTCATGCATTCATTAAAACCTTATAGGAAAAGTGACACATCATCACTATTTACTGAAATGGTTAATGAGATATCATTGCACATTTTGATATACGTTAACTATGACAAAGGTATGAGTTAATTCGACCAACCCTTGCTTAGTGGGTCTCCAACCCCAAGGAGGCCATAACCACATTTATCATAATTCCTTTAAAAGGGAAACTCATGTGGCCTATGTTTATTTTCTTCATGCATGCAAAAAAAAAAAAAAGAAAGAAAGAAGATAATATAAAGTAATAAATAATGTACAATTCAATTTTATTTCTTTAAAAGAAAAGAAGCTTTTCCTTTAAAAGTTTCATCCCCATAAAATAATAAATTCCTCATAAAAAAAAAGAGGGGTCTTCAAAATTTTTGGAAATCATGGTACCAACAACTGAGTATTATGTCTTGGTTAGGGATTGGAATTATTTTAAGGCACCAATCGTGTAGAAAGGTATATTTCTCTCGGTTTGATTGTCAACTACTTTTTCTCCTATGAAGCAATAAAGTTTCTCAAGGAAAAGTATAAAAGTTTTTCTCCTTTGCTTATATCAAGACATTGTTCTCCATGAGGCATGGACGATTATTTAATTTTGAATTCGTCATATGCTAGGGGATTATTAGGATGACTTGCAAAATTCTAAGGCCAATATTTTGTGGGGCAATAAGTTCCTTAAGAAAAACAAAATTATCAAGTTAATAATAATGATCCCTTAACTATTAATTTTTGATATGCTAATTAATGTGTTTTGAAGCAGTGATTTGTTGTTTAAGTTGATTAGCATAATGGAAGTAATGGAACATCTAGGCAATATGTAACACCCCAAAATTAATTAAGGTGTTAATCATGGATTTAGATTAATTAAAAATAATTAATATGGAATAATCGGGTAAGTTAGGTGAATAAAAATTTTGGAGAGATAAATTATTAATATGGGTTTAAGATTTAATTAGGATAGAAATTTCATCTAGGCCCAAATTAATGTAAGAAATCATGATAAGAGGCTAATGGAGACCCAATAAGCTAGGTGCAAACCCAATTTGATTCAATGTAATAGAGGCCCAAGATTCACCTTGTATAGGCTTTTATAACTGGCCCAACAACTTTGGTGCAGACCCAAATCCTTTGAGCTCTTAAAACTTAATTTGGCCCAATTAAAACCTAGTAGCTCAACACATAAAGTTGGCCTAACAAAGCTAAAATCTGAAGCCGATTTGGAGTTGAATCTTGGAGCAGCCCATAACCCATAGAAAACCCAACTTAAACCCTAAAAACTAACCTAGCCACCCCTCATTCTGCAGAACCACAAGAGACACACAAAAATTCGGAGGTCCAAAGGAGAGGCTAGGGTTCTTTACATGTTTCCACCTTTTCCCACTTCTAAAGCAAAATTCAGCTAAGGTAATAGTTATACAACTTAATCCTCTCATCTTTCTCTTTAATTTGACCCGATTAATGTTCCAATTAGAGCATTTTCACCCACACCCAAAATCTGAAACTTGCCATTTGATGTTTCCATGGTGAAAATTCGTAGGTTGAGGCTAATGCTGACATTAGGTAAGTATAAACTTTCCATTTTGATGCTTTCTTTGCTAGTTTGAGACTCCTATAACTAATTTGTAATATGGGTATTATTTCTGTACGAATTTACTCAGAATTTGAGGTGTTATTTTAAGGTTTCTGGGGTAGGAACAACCGAATCCGAATTTGGTTTTAGTGGTAATTGGGCTGGAGTAACATTCAATTGGCTCTTAAAGAACTGGCTATAAGTGAGGTAACCGGGACTATATTAATTCTATGCATATATCTATTTTAATCTCATATTTGTTGTACATGAATGATTTGAAATGTTGAATGAATTGGTTGGCTATCTATTATATTGTGATTAGACTTTGTGAGTCCATGGTAGAGCTGTGATATGGCTGCCACCCATGCATGTGCTTCGATCGGGCATCGGGTTATGATCAAACCCCAGATACACTGAGCGCTGGTTGTGTTCAATGGGGAGTAGGTGCCGTGGACGGGCCTCTCCCGGTATTATTGGCCTTTAACATGTGGAAATATGATTGCTAGTATGGGATAGTAATCATGATAGCCTAATTATTTCATTTACTAATATGACTGGTACGTTTTCTGATGCTTATGTGAAATCATGCATATATGTTAATTAAACTGGAATATATAATGGAATTTGCCTTGGTTATTGAGATTTGCATCTCACCCCGTTTCATGGGATTATACTTTTAGGTGAAGGCCCTTCGGGTAAGGATAAGGGGAAGCAAGTGGATAAAGATCCATGAGCTCTAGCCATGTGTGGAGGAAGCTACACTTGGGCTAATCTGAGTAGAGTAGATGCAATTTTGTTAATATTTTATATAGTATCATCGTATAATCATATTGCCAAGTGTAGGCGTTTATATTTTGATTAGTTGGAATGTATTTATTAAGGAGTTAAGTCTCAATATAGCTTGGCTTTAGATGTATGAACTTACAGTATATGGATGTATGAACTTGTTGAATTCATGATATGATTTACTATTGGGAATGTCATCATGGGGTATATGAGATTGTTGATTTGAATCTGTGATGCATTAAATCTTTAAGGGAATGTATATTTGAATGATAATTGCTGGAAGCTTATGAAATTCTATGATTTTTAACCTATGAGTTGCTGGCATATGGTAGTTGGATGAGTAGGGATTTATACTTAAGTTTTGAATTGGTAATGGTAGATTAACTGGGTAATTAAGGTACATAAATACCATTAGAGTTGCATAAATTAAGGTAGAGTGGCCCTAGGGTGTTATTGGAGGGAGAGTGGAGAGTATGAGATAAGATTTTAAGAGTTGTAGGATCAGAAGGCATTTCGCTGCGGCCAAAATATTGTTAGACGCAACCAATAGAGGAAAAGTTGCCCAGGGAGAGTACCAGAGAGCAATTTGCCGCAACAAAATGTGGAATTAGCCGCGGCAAAATATGAGAGGCAAAACTGGGAGTCATCTAGAGAGTAATTCACCACGGCTAAATGGGAATTGCCCGCAGTGAACTTTTGGGAGAATTTGTCGAGCATTCTAGAGAGGAATTACCTGCGGCAAAAGCAGGAATTGGCCGCGGCCAACAGTGAGAGGTGAGCAAGGTAGGTTCTAAGAGGCTTCCTCGCCACGGCTATCACCGTGGCGAAATCGGTAATGAAGTAAGGAGTGAAATCGAGAGAATTGGCCGTAGCTAAGGGGGATTTAGCCGCTGCGAACATTCTAAAACCCTTATATTAACTAGGGAATCTTGGTTTTTCATATGGTAATCTCAAGAGATGACTTAGAGACATTGGTAGAAGATTCTTGTGAGTTGGGATTGATAGGTAATAGAATCAAAGGCTTATAAATGAATGTTTATTTCCCGAATGTATGTAAGTGCTTGTAATTATATGGCCGATGACTCTAATAACATTAAGGTTCAAATTTCCCTGCAATTCCAGAATGTAATTAGTCTTAACATCATGTAATCTTGGATTATGGTTATTAATCATGTATTTAACCTAAATTACAATGATTAGAAGTTAGAGTTGTCACATAATAAGCAACATCTGAGTTTGAAACCAACCGGGTTAGTCATGACAGGAATAAAGATCAAAGTCAAGGTGGAAGTTGAGTCAATTGAAAGTCTGATTAGATTGAGTAAAAGGCTAAAAGGAAGACTATAACACCATCATTTCTAGCTCATGCCCATCATGCCTTACATGCTCATATAAGGTATAGGAAGAATAAGGAGAGATCTTCCTCATTGGATTCATATATTTACTTAATGTTGTGGCATGGTCAAAATTTCATTTCAGTGTCACATGGACTGAGTGAGCTCATTTTATACATCCTCATGTTTAATTACACCATTACAACTCATTTCAATCCCAAAAACATGCTTTAAACCCATGGAAACTAAAAAGAGGTATGAATCATGCATGTTCATTTTCGGCCATGCTTGGCCTCATTTCTGGGCAAAGTTTGGAAATTCACAACTAAATCCAGAAAAATCAAAACATGTAATGTCAGTCATTCTGGAAAGCTTAGGATGTCTACTTAATACTAAAAATATGTGGAAATCTTAAAATCCCACACACAAAGCATTTGGCATCCAAAATCATCTGAAGGTCAGAGGGGGTTCTGATATTGTCACAGTTTACTAATATGAACTTCAAAAATGTCTAACTAATTCCACAAAAATCCACTGTGTAACAACCCAGAAAAAGACATGAGAGAAGAAATGAGAAAAAGAAAGTGAGAAGAGAAGCTGGAAAATTTTCGAAGAGCTGAGAATTTTCTAAGTCTTCTCGCCACAGCGAGAAATGGAATCGCCATAGCGAGAGTGCTTGCTCGCCATAGCGAATGTGTTTCTAGCTATAGCGAGTGCAGTACTCCATACAAAAACCAGTGAGTTGCTCGCCGTAGCGAAGCTATAGCGAGTGCGGCATTCCATAGACTAGAGTTGCTCGCCGTAGCGAAATTGTTCGTAGCTATAGCGAGTGCAGCACCCCATACAAAGACCAGGGAGTTGCTCGCCGTAGCGGCGCTATAGCGAAGGCAGAGGTCTGGAGCAGACACGATCTCGCCATAGCGACGCCATAGCGAAGGTCGAGAATAGACACGATCTGGCCGTAGTGACGCCATAGCGAAGGCAAAAGTCTGGAACAGACACGAGCTCGCCGTAGCGAGGGCACTAACTCGCTGTAGCGAGAGCAGTCTAGAAAAGCGAGAAAAAGAGATTTTGACTTTTTAAAGACTTCCAAATCTCTTCTTTCATCTTCTAACTGACTCAAACTGGTCTTAGGAGAGAGCAAAGGGCGGAGGAGAGAGAGAGAAGCTGAAGAGAAGAGGAAAGCACAAGAAAGGTGAGAGTTTTCATGTCTACCTCTTAGTAAGCTGCCTTCTTTCCTTTTTCCCCTCTTTCCCACGGTTTCAATGGTAGAAAATGGTTAGGGTTGAGTCTGGTTCAGAGGAGATAGAGTGGGAAACCATTCTTGAGAGAGATTAGAAGTAGAGAGTCTTCTCTTTCTTGCTTTTCCCCTTTCTTAAGAGTTGAGAAAAGAGAGGGATAGCTCATGGACCCTAGGAGAAGGAAAAACCTAGAGTGAGAAGCTCAGTAGAGCTAAGTAGGAGTGATCCCTAGCTTAAGAATTGAGAATTGAAGTATTAATTCCATGCTTTTGTGTGGTTAGGTTCAAGAGAAACTCTCCCATCTAGGAGTTGTTGTGAAACCAACAAGGGAGGAGACCATTGTCAGAGCAAGTTAAGAATAGTTAGCAAAGGTAGTTCTCTCCACTTTCTCTCATGCATAATTGTGTGTTTACATTGTCTTGCTTGTGTGTATGAATGATATGAGCTATGAAAAGTATGTTGGCATGATTGTGATATGATTGAGATGATGTTTTCAATGATTGCTTGGTTTGCTTGAGGAAATGGAAAAGCCAATAACCCTATAGCCAAGGTGAGGATGAGCCGAAGCCCTAAGTTGGTGAGCCATGTCTCCCAAAAGTGAGGTTGACTCCCAAAGAGTAAGGGTGAGTCTAAGTACCTCTAAAGTATGGGAAGGCAAATCCAAAAGCCATAAGGGAAGGGGTGAGGCCGATCCAAGTACTCAGCGAGCTCTTGAATGTTAAGCATGGCCATTTCACATGTTTTAAATGTTTTCATCATGTTTTGTATGCTAACATGCCATACATACATAAAGAGACTTGTTACATGCAATATATGTATGTTTGAATGAGAGTTGAACTACTGAGATTCCATGAATCTCACCCTCCCTCTCCACCATCCAACCATGCCAGGTGGCCCAAGTGAGATTAGAGATGGGAGCAACCACCAACAAGCATGAGGCTAGGGATAGAGATGAAGAAGAATGTAAAGGCTTTTTGGCCACATGTTGTATTTGTAATAGAATTGTACATGAGATGTAAATGATGTATATGATGTAGCATGTACAAATGTTGTAAGACAATGTATGTATTAATGATGTATGTATGAGAATGAGGTTTATGGTGAATGAAAAGCTATGCTTGAATGAAAAAGAACCAATGATAGCCTAGAGCATAAGGGTGCATAAGTGGGCATGGGGTAGTGAGTTTCCCCAATCTAAGTTATTAGATACTTGAGGCATGATTGATAGCTCCTAAAGATGCTTTCTCATGTGCTCAAAGGGTCATAGAAGTAGAAAACTTAAGATTGGACCCCATTAGCCACACTTTTGGCCAAGAAAGGGCCTTTTGCACATGATGTCATAGAATAGCCATATGACCTCTTCTTGCTATGAGATTTGACATGTAGCTAGATTATGTTTAGAGCTTTCTGGGAAGCTAGAGTTCATGTCATTTAGAGGTCTATAGCATTTTCTATGAGCACCCAAGGTTGACATCAGAAATTCGGATTTTGAAAATCACTGTTCATTTGGTCAGTTTTGAAATCATGTCATTCGAGGGGCAAACGTAGTCCAATGGCTACGAAATTTTATACACAGAAACTAGATGGTCACAGTGACTTGTAGGAACTGGAAGCACCTCATTTAGAGGTCCAGAGAGTGAGTTATGCAATTTCGAAGTTCTTGCCCAGAATCAGACCCCCAACCAGACCCGAAGTACTGTTTCATCGGTTTCCGGGAAATTGGCTAGGTGGACTGATCTGGAGATATTTTTCTCCTCTAGCTAATATGCACATCTTTCCATTTTATGAGTATTGGATTTTTGTGGAATTAGTTAGACATTTTCAAAGTCCATATCAGTAAACTGTGACAGCAAAGAAGCCCCCTCTGACCAGTGAACTATTTCGATGTCAAAAGCAGAGTATGTGAGAGATTGAGACTTCTAAGTATTTTTAGCATGAAGTAGATGTCTCAAGCTTTCTAGAATGATCTAGATCACGCAGATACGATTTTTCTGCATTTAGTTATGAATTTCCAAAGTTAGCCCAGAAAAGAAGCAAAATCTGCCATAGCGAAAATGCATGTCTCCAATCCCTTTTTGCTTTCCATGAGTTTAAAGCATATGGTTGGGATTGCCATAAGTCTCAATAGAGTAATTGAGCAAGAGGAATAAGAGAGAGAGCTCAACCGGTCCATATTACTTCTAAGTGGAGCTCTACCCACACATAGTGCCATAGAGAGAGTAAGCATAAGGTAGAGAAAGTGTCTCCCTTATGAGTTCCGCACCGCCCATATGGGCTAGAGGGCACGTTGGGTATGAGCTAGAGGTTAGGGTGTCACACACTGCATGCAAATGATTACACTATGGAAAGATGTGGATGTTAACTAGAGAGAAAAAAAATATCTCTAGATCAATTCATCAATCCAAACTCCCAGAAATCGATGGAACAGTACCTCGGGTCAGGCAAGATGACTGATACTGGGCAGAACCTTCGAAAATGCATATCTTCCTCTCTAGACCTCCAAATAAGGTGCTTCTAGTTGATAAAAGTCACTGTGACTGTCTAGTTTCTGCCTATAAAATTTCGTAGCCATTGGATCACATTTGCCCCTCTGATAACACAATTCCACAACTGACCAAATGAACAGTGTTTATGAAAATCCGAATTTCTGATACCAACTTTGAAAAATCATAGAAAATTCTACATACCTCCAAATGACTTGATATTTAGCTTCCCAAAAAGCTCTAGACAAGATATAGTCACATGCCAAATTTCAAGACAAGGAGAGATCATTTGGTCAGACTTGGACATCATGGGCAAAGTGACCTATTTCTTGTGTACAAAGAGGGCTAATAGGGTCCAACTTGCTTCTCCTACCTCTAAGGCTCTATGAGCACATGGGAAAGCATCAATCTAGGCTATCAAACATGGCTCAAGTATCTAACAATCCAGATTTGCAAAACTCACTCTCCCACACCAACATATACATCCATGTGGGCAATACTAAGATCTTGTCATTCATTACCATTCATTCCAAAACTTGCTACATCATGCACTATAAGTTCCATTCTCATACATATACATTAAGTACATTCATTTACAAGTGCTACATCATGTACATCATTAAATTACATCCCTTGACTTAACTACAAAATGGTGACAACATGACTCTTTACAATTTCTTCATCGAAATCCCTAGCTTCAAGCTTGGTGGCTCCCATCTCTTGCCTCACTTGGTCCACCTAGCATGTTAGGATGGTGGAGAGGGGGAGTGAGATTTAAAGAATCTCAATAGCTCATCTCTCATTCAAACATACATAAAGCATGCAAACAAGTCTCACAATGTATGCATGGGCATATTAGCATGTGAAATCATAAGAAAAGCATTTTCAACATTTGAGTAGGCCATACATAACATTCAAAAGCTTGCCAAGCAAGTGGATTAGCCTCACCTAATCACTTGTGGATTTTGGACTTACCTCACCCATTCTTGAAGAGGTCCTTAGACTCAACCTTACTCTTGGGAGTCAACCTCACTTTTAGGAGACTCTTTACTTTGTCTCAACCAACTTTAGGGTTCTTGGCTCATCCTCACTATGGCTAAAGGGTTGTTGGCGTTTCCCATACTCAAGCAAACCAAAGCAATCACATAAAACATCATTGAAATACATGAGGCATCAACATGCTAGCATACTTTTCATGGTTTAAAAACATACATACACACAAGCAAGACAATGTAGGCACACATCTATGCATGAGAGAAGGTGGAGAGAGCTACCTTATTGGCTATTCACAAACTTTCCCTTTCAATTTGTCTCCTCCCTTGTTGGTTTTACAACCACCTCTAGATGGGAGTGCTTCTCTTGAGCCTAGACACACAAGAAACATGGAATTACTCTCTTAACACTTTATTTATGAAGAGAAACTAGGGTTTCTCTCTCTAAACTTCCACTAACTCTCCTTCCTCTCTCAAGCTCTCAAAAAGAGAGGCAAAGAGGGAGAGGTAAGGATATGTGAGTTTTGGTCTTCTTTAAGAGGGGTTTTCCACTCTCCTTCTTATAGACCAAGCTCAAAACATAACTACTTCCACTAACCAAACCATAGGAAGAGAGGGCAAGGAAAGAAGATCAATATCCTAAGAGAAAAGCCATGCAAAATCTTACCTTTCCTTGTTCTTCCTTCCTCCTCTAGGCTTCTCTCTCTCTCCTCTACCCTTTTCTCTGTCTTAGAGGGAGCTTAAGTTGGTTGGAAGGAGAAGAAATGACTTGGGGCATTTTAATAAGTAAAATCCTCTTTTTTCACGCTTTTCTGGACTAACCCTCGCTATAGCGAGCTATAGCCCTCGCAACGGCGAGCTCGTATCAGTCCCAGACCCCTGCCTTCGCTACAGCGTGCGCTACAGCAAGCAATGCCCTGGTTTTTGTATGGGGTGCCCGCACTCGCTATAGCTAGAAGTATTTTCGCTATAATGAGAAGGCACTCTCGCTATAACTAGACCATTTCTTACTATAGCGAACAGGTACATTCGCTATAGCTAGGCTGTAGCTAGCAGACTTAAAAAAATTTTCAGCCCTTCAAAAATTTTCAACTTCTTTTCTTTTTCTTTTCTTTTCTTTCTTTTTTTGGTTGTTACAAAGACACATTCAAGAATTTTGGAGGGATTATGGAGATATTTGGACTTGTTGCTAATACCAGTCTAATTAAAAGCACTATCAGCTTTGGCTCAATATTGGGAGAGTTCTTTAAGATGTTTCGCATTCTCCACATTCCAAATTACACTCACCTTAAAAGAATATGGGAGCTTTTTAAATATACCAGTAGGAAAAAATGCATCAGTTTATACCTACCCGAGATATTTACCATCGAAGCGGGTGGTGGTGCAGATCTTAGGGGAAGACCCTAACAGAGTCCAATTGCACAAAAGGGTTTGTGCAAACTAAAGGTCTTTCGAGAAAGTATGTCAAGAAATGCCTTGAAATCTTAGCAAAAAAGGGAGACTGGAATACTTTTAAGAGGGTATTGGCTTTAGCAATATACGAACTAGTACTATTCCTATCAGCAGTTGGAGTAGTCGATCTAGCTGCTATAAATATATTTTGGGCAGTGGAGAACCAACGTGCGAATCCTATACCAACAATCATAGTAGAGACATTCTTGACATTGAGTTTTTGCTAAGAAGAAAGAGGAGAAAAATTGAAATGTTGCCTCCAACTTCTGACTGTTTGGGTTTTCAATCATATTTATGGGGGGAGATACCAATTAGGTCAAAGACACGACACTATGCATCATCCTATTAGGGATTTTTTAAGTCGTGAAGGTTCTATATTGTCCACCACAAAGATGGACCATGATGATTGGGCCTAGTTGCTTAGCCGTTTAGATGAAAATACAATCTAGTGGAAGTTAGCCTGGTAAGAAAGCGAGGAGATCATATATTGTTGTGGAGGATTCTTGAATGCACCTTTGATGAGCCCACGTGGTTGTATTAATTACAATCCGTCGATCATTCTCCAACAATTTGCATATAGGCAGGATGTTCCATCCGAAGGAGCAACATGCCTAATCTATTTCCACCACAGTGACCTAGAAGCTAAAATACAAAGTCAAGAAATTATGAGTGCTTGGGGTCGAATGATATGCAAAGGAAAGTTTGAATTGGGTAAACATATTGTAGCCACGACCAAAGAGTATCAAGAGTGGTTGAAGGAAAGAACCAAGGGTGCTAATCCTTTTTTTAAGCCCCTTGATCCTTTGCTTGACAATAATATGCAGGCCATTAATGAACAACTAGCAAGGCAGATGGAGGACAAAAAGGAAAAATTAAAGGATTTAGATGAAAGAAGGCAAGAATGCTTTAAAGGATTGAATCGAGTGAAAAATGAATGCACGGCTTTGCAAGAGGAAATAGCCATGGTAAAAAAGTGTAAAGGAAACATGAAAGGTGCTGAAATAAGAAGATTGAAAGAAGAAAACATGAAGCTAAAGGATGCTATGGAAAAACCACAACAACAAATGAAGGAAAATGAAAGAAGGATGCAAAACAACAATGCTAAGCTGATGAAAGCAGTTAGAGAAAGAGATGCATTAGAAAACTAGATGCAGAGGCTCCAATCAAGGGAAATTCAACAAGAGATGGAAGTGCTGACTAAAGAATTGGAGAGGAGAATGAATGAGCTAACCAATATCAGAAGTGATAACACCGTGGTGATGCAAAATTTAATAGATCAACTTAACCAGTAAGTCCAAACTGCGGAGACATGGAAGGCTCTACATACTGAACAAATAGCAGAGAAAGAGAGATTTGTGAGCTTGTTTAAGAAGTTGATCATCTTAACTACTGAGGTCATCCCTTATTTTATAAATGCGCTCAAGAATGTTAAAGGCCTAGCCAATCCGCTAAACACACCAGTGGAGATAACGAGTTTCTTCATGTTATGCAATGATATTGTAATGCAATTGAAAAATCTTAATAGTTATTAACTTTTGAGTAAAGATGTACTTCATTAACAAACTCTTATCGTGAAGTTCCAGAAGTTTCTTGAATTAATCAAAGAATTAGTTTTTATTATACTCAATGAATGTTCAAAAGAAATGATGAATAGGTGAATGCCAAGGCATTGATCATGTAGGGGTTCAAATTCCCTCTTGTATTAAGTGTCAACTTTGATTCACTATGTGGGTTAATAAAAACCCCTTAAGAAATCAAAAGGCCCAATGTTTCGTTGCCAAGTCAGCTAACTCAAATCATTGTTTCAATTTCAATTAAAGTATTTTTTAATGTGATTAAATTGATTTTATTTTCAAAGAAAAATCGTAAAATAGAAAGGGGGAGACAATATTGTGCCTCTAAAACGTAATCCATCTAACTAGACCTTTCCTCCTACTAGAGTCTACAACACTCATTTAAGAAGCAAGCTTATGGAGGGACACTAGATGGAAGGAAGCCAAAGAGCTAAAGAAGATATAGCCGCTTTGAATAGCTACATCACAACTATGGAGAACCACGTGGCTCATATGAGCAAAATGATGAAGATGTTATTGGAGACCTTTAAAGGAAAAGGAGTTGATAATTCACCTAGCGCATCTAGTCACCACTTGTCACTGCACAAATAGGAACAAGCACCTGGTGTGATTATAACAGAGACACATTCTAGCCGAGTGGCTAACCCTGTGCTACAACAGAAGAATGCGCAAGATCCTCTTATGAAGGTAGCTGATAAGCAAGGTTCCTACGATGAAGCAAAAGATATATAAGACTTCCCTAGATATGATGCTACGTATACATTCCAGGTCCCAACTGCATATAGCAAAGGGAAGAATAATGATGCTAAAGATGATTGGGAAAGAGAATTAGGAGAGGTCAAGAACCAACTACGTGATCTACAAGGACCAACCTCATGGGGATCATTGGATATAGAAGAGTTGTGCTTGACTCCTGAGGTGTCAATTCTAAAGAAGTTCAAGGTCCCAGATTTTGACAAGTACGATGGTTCTGGTAATCCAATTTACCATCTCAAGTCATATTGCACAAAGATGACTGTTTGGTCAAGGGTTGAAAAGTTCCTGATAAATTTCTTCCCAGAAAGTCTGATCGAGTCTACCTTATTGTGGTTTATGCAACTAGACCACTTTAAGATTTGCAAATGGAGAGATCTTACAAATGCCTTCATGAAACAGTATAAATCCAAACTTGACATTGCACTAACTAGAGAATAGCTGAAAAGGATAAGTAAGAAATCAACTAAGTCGTTCAAGGAGTATGCTCAAAAGTAGAGATTAATGGCCTCCCAAGTTCAACCTCCAATGATCAGATCTGAATTTTGTTCATACTTTATTTAGACCTTATCCGATCCGTTTTACAAAATCATGCTGGGAACTCAAGTTATTGATTTTGCTGATTTAATTGAGGTTGGAGAGAGAATTAACACAGACATTCGAGATGGAAAGCTCTTATCCCCTTTGACGGAGGGTGAATTTAGGAAGGGACAAGGTATAAAGAAGAAAGAAGGGGAGGTAAGCTATATTCAACCCTCAAGACCATACTTGCGACAACCTGTGTCTTATCAGATTAGTAGAGGGGGTAAAGGTCAAAATCAATTTAGATCAGCAGTGAATGGACAAGGTCAACATGAAAGATGAGTTAACGTATGGTCGAAGGATGACTGCCCATGGCCCAATTTTAATTCTACTAACGCGAAATTGTACCAAAAATTACTAGAAGCAAAGCTCATAGGGTTGCATCACATAAAAGGAATGCAGCCACCGTACCCACCCTGGTACAATCCCAATGTTTCCTGTGAGTATCATATGGGCACCCCAGGGTATTCAATTGAGAATTGTATCACATTCAAGAGGAATGTGTTGGATCTAATAGAGTCTAACCATATTCAACTTAGGCCCAGGGAGGATTCAACAATTGCCACCAATCCTCTACCTAGTCACGGACGACAGGTGAATGCCATTGAAAATGAATTGGGATTTTCCAATAACCCCGACACTATTGGATTGCCCATGAAGATTCTGTTAGCTAATCTTCAATTAGATAGGTACATGTTGGAATTATCACAAAAAGAGTCTGTCAAAACTATCATTGGGCCACTGGCTAAGTTTTATGAATATCATCAGCAAGATACAGATCATGATATCGAGAGTTATGTACAGTTTCAAAAAGCATTGAAGGAATTAATGACATTGGGGGTTGTGGTTACAAGGAAGTCAAAAGAAGAAGTTTGTGTAATAGGTAAGCCATATGTTGATATTGTCATCCCTACCAGACAATTGAAAACAATTACACTAACTATGAATGAGCCTTTTTTAACATCAATTCCCCTTACCCCAAAACCATCACCAGTGATTATAAACATGCCAGCTCCTTTCCCGTATGAAAGCAATCATGCTGTACCCTGAAGATATGAGGAAATTATTGAATATCCCTTGAATTATGCAGTAATCGCTAAGGTAGAAGGAAAACCTATCACAAATATAGCTTAGGCAAGGGGAGTCACTTAAAGTGGTAGGGTTTATCTCCCTACAAATGTTGATAAACATCTAAAGGGAAAAGGCGTTGATAATAGTGGTCAAAAGAAGGAAAAAGAAGGGAGGGAAGACGGTGCTAACGATGAATTCTTACAGATCATGAAGCAGAGTGAATATGACGTGGTTAAACAATTGAGGAAAACCCTAGCTCAAATTTCAATGTGGTCTTTAATTATGAGTTCAGAGATACATCATCAAGCTTTGCAAAAAGTATTGGAAGAAGCGTATATGCAGCCTGACGTTACTCCAGAGAAGGTGGCTAGTGTGATGAATATTGTCAAGTCCACATCTGCCATTTCATTTTCTGAAGAAGAGATTATGAGGATGTCTGCCAATCAGCCTAAGGCTTTGCATATTACTTTGAAATGCAATGGCTTTGTAATTGCAAAGGTCCTGATTGATGGAAGATTGACACTCAATGTACTACCACTATCCACATTTGAGCAACTAGCAACAGGGACATTGCATATTGAAAAAAGTGACATAGTAGTTAGAGCATTTGACGATTCTAAAAAAACAGTGATAGGCACTATTTATCTATCTTTGGAGATTGGGCCAAAAATATTTGTAGTGGACTTCCAGGTAATGGACATTGATCCATCCTACACAATGTTGCTTAGGAGACCATAGATCCATTCTGCCGGTGTTGTCTCTTCAACTGTTCATCAAAGTTAAATTCACTAATCAAGGGAGGATAATTACTATCAAAAGAGAATAGGAGATAATGCTGAGCAAGCCCAATTCCTTGCTATATATCGAAGCTGCTGAACAAGATATGGAAATGCCATTTCAAAGTCTAGAGATGGATGGACCTAAGCATGTCCTCGGGAATGTCAATTAGATCATGATGAGAATGTTAGAAAGAAATGGGTTCAAATCTAGAAAGGGACTGGGGATATAGCTTCAAGGAATTGAACGGCCTATTAGTCTCCCAGAAAATCCTAAACGTCAAGGATTAGGGTATGAACCTTTGCTGTCAAACTAACTAAAGATGCAACCAAGCACGAAAGGAAGTAAGGAGCAAAAGAAGCAGAAAATCCCCCAAATCAGAGAAACTTTTTTAACTCCCTCAGAGGTTATGGACCGATTAAGTATTTTAATGGTTGATGATGGAGCTGTGCGAGGAGTTAAAGCTTGGATCATGGTCGATGATTCTAGGGAAAGATTGGATAACTAGGAAATTGAGGATATCAATGATGTCTTAACTTTAAAGTAATTGTTATGATCGTGTTATTCCTTTGTTTTAATTTGTCTAAGACATTTTACTTTACAATTTTAGTCAGTACTTTATGAATGATAGTGGTATTTTATGAATGAAATTAAAGTCTTTGGATATCATGCCTTTTCTTTCTATTCTTTTTCCTACTCATTCATTTTCCTTTTATTTCTTCCTCTAGGAAATTATTTTTCTCGGGACTCCTGTCCAACACAGAGGTCCTTGAGCAATTTATGCATTACTATAGATATGCATGGTTTCGAATTTGATAATGAAGAATTAACCTAAATCTTCGAGAAAATACTCGATTCTGAAGATAAGGGAATATGCCCACATGAAGAAATAGTTGAAAACATTAACTTAGGGACAGAGGAAGATAAAAGGGAGATTAAAATGGTAGATAATCTAGAAAAGAGGGAAATGATTTAGCTCTTTAGGGAATACATAGACCACTTTGCATGGTCTTATCAAGACATGCCTAGACTCAATCCAGAGATTGCTTCTCATGAGTTTCCTTTATTCCCAAATGTCGAGCCAAAGAAGCAAAAATTGAAAAGAATGAGCCCCGACATGTCTTTGAAAATAAAAGAAGAGGTTATGAAACAATTAGAGGCAGGGTTCCTCCGAGTGTCCACATACCCTCAATGGGTAGCAAACATTGTACCAGTCCCAAAAAAAGATGGAAGAGTTTGCATGTTTATTGATTATAGGTGTAACATCCGATTTTCTGAAACAAGAGAAAACGTGAGAAACGTAACGTATGATTTCTCTGTAAACGAATGAAATTTATTGGATACAAAAGGAAGTCCCCTAAGATGATGTAGTTAAGGTCTTAAAAAATTTAGGAAGCATTATAGACTCCTAAAAATGAGAATCCGAGGCTCAGACGAAAAGAAAAATAGAGCTAGAATGAAGAAACAATTTCTTACAAAAAGCTTACGAAACGTAATGGCATTTTCATAATTTGAGCAAATTTTGGAATTCACACACGATGATTTTTTAAACAAAATTTTTGAGTTCCCCAGGGTTCTCAAAGGCTCTAAAATCCATGGAAAGCCTCGAGACAGCTAAAGCACCTCCGGTGGATATTTTTCAACGTCAGTGTACTCGAACTTTGACGGATTCGATCGGGAAGGTTTTAGCTTTGATTTGAGTGATTTCAAAAGAATTTTACTAAATTGGGAATCTAAATTTCATAATGAAAAAGACAGTTCTCAAAAAGGAGCTAAACTGAAGGAGAAACAAAAAAGCCAAGAATAAATGGCAAAATGGAAATTTTTGAAAAGTATAACTTCCTCCCACCTATATATATGATGCACCCTTCTTCTCCCTTCATGTTGCATGACCAAGTTCTGCCCAAAACCAGAGAAAAATCCTAAGGAGAGTGGCGCACAAGAGGAAGGCAAAGAGGAGGAGAAATCAAAGGCTTAAGGAGAAATTAAGGGGAAAAATCATATTTAAAGAGAGGAGCTCAAAGAACACAAGATTCAAGTGAGAAAAGCCATGAAAACAAGGTTTTTTCTTCTTCCATGGTTGCTACCCTTTGCTCCCCTTCTCCACCATTTCATTCCACTTGAGAAGATTTAAGAGGAGTTGATTTTTAGGCAGAACCAAGGGTGATTCTAAGGAAAAAAGGATGTGGAGATTAAGTATATGCAAAGAGAATTAACAAAAAACCATTAGATTTTAATATGCAAATTCTAGGGTTTCAAGTGCACCTTGTAAAATTTGATTTTATATGATGATTCTTAGGTCTAATTAAGAGTTTAAATGAGCTCCTACGATCCCTAAGAGACTCCCCATATGCATCATTCCTTGAGAAAACAAGGCAAACTCCAAAAAGCCTTATTTCTTCCGTAGCCTCAGCCTAAAAGGGTTTGTGTAGCTAGGGAGAGTTTTAAATTTTTTTAAACCCCTTTTTTGTGTTATATATGATAAATGAATATGAGGAAAAGTCTTGGGAGAAATTTAAAAACCACAGAAAGTGAGTTAGTACTTTATGCTCCATATTATGACCTAAAGAAGCAATGTGTAGTTAGGCTCTTAGTTTTAATTGTGTGATGACTCCAAGATGCTTAAAAGGAGTCAAGAATCATATTTGAAAGGAAAGAATGGAGCTTAGAAATTATTTGAGGGGTGTTGCTTCATTAGGTGCAATTATAGAACCATAATGAGGGTTATAGATCAAGCTAGAGTTCAAGCAAGTGTATGGCCTTAGAATTAATTCCATGAACCTAATTGGCTTCCATAAATTATGTTTAGGCCAAGAGAAAACTTCCTCACACTTTTATGTGTGTGTGGCCGAAAGAGGGAGCATTCTTTCAAAGGGAAAAGTGTGTGATTGTGTGCAAGGTAGCTCTCTTCACCTTTTCTCATGCATGGATGTGTGCTTAGCTTGTCTTGAATGTATGTATGTGTATTTTTAAGCCATGAAAAGTGTTCTAGTATGACTTTAATTCCATAGTGCCATGATGTTATAATATGCTCTTATATGATGTTTTTGATGTGTGCTTGAGTTTGCTTGAGTGTGGTGAGTCCAAGAACCCTTAGCCATAGTGAGGATGAGCTAAGAACCTTTGAGATTGGTTGAGACAAAGCAAAGAGCCTTCCAAAAACAAGATAGGCTCCCAAGAGTATGGTTGAGTCCAAGAATCTCTTAAAGAATGGGTAAGGCAAGTCCAATATCCATAAAAAATTAGATGAAGCCAATCCACTTGCTTGGCAAGCCTTTGTATGCTATGTATAACATTCTCAAATGATAAAAATACTTCTTGAATATTTTCATATGTCAACATGACCATACATGCATTTATGAGACTTGTTTGTATCCATTATGTATGATTGAATGGGAGATGAGCTATTAGGGTTCTTTGAATCTCATTCTATCCTCTCCAATCATCTAACATGCTAGGTGGACCAAGTGGACAAGGTAATGGAAGCCAACCACTTTGAGGATATGAGGATGACAACATAATGCAAAGTTTTAGTTCTTTAAAGCCATACTCATGTTCAATTATGTAACCTATGCTTGTATATGGTCTATGACCTTTGAAACATATGTAATTATGATAATATATGATGTAGAAATGAAAGAATGTGTTATGTGAATGATAGAATGTAAATTGAGTATGTATGGACAATGTAGCTTCATGAATGGTATTATAAAATTATGCATGTATGGATGAAATGGCCAAATGAGATGCATGGAGTTTGGGACATTTGGGTAGCCTACACAAGTCCTAATTATGCTTTTAGACTTGCCCAAGAGGTGCCAAACCCTAAGGAAAGCTATTTGGACAATTTGGTATCCTATATGGAGCCAAATTTGACCATAATGGAATCCTATATCACTTTTTAGCCAAATAAGCTCTTCTTACTCTGAGATTTGGTATGAAATTAGAACTTGTTGAGAGATTTTTGGAAAGCTAAAGAATATAATTTTTAGAAGTCTACAGAATATTTGATGAATTTCTAAAGTTGAATTTTTTTTTTGGTTTTGGTCATGTCACTGTTCATACTGGTCCAACAATGAAATCTATCACACAGGACTCAAATGTTGTCCAATTGCCACAAAATTTTATACAAAGAAACTAGACATTCACAGAGAATTTTTCCAACTAGAATCACCTTATTTTGAGGTCTAGAGAGGGAGATATAAATTTTTAAAAATTATATCCAGTATCAGGAGCTTCACTTGACCTCAATTACTGTTCTATTGAATTTCGAGGTTTGGGGGTGCTTGAGTTGGTCTAGAGTTATTTTTTTCCTCTAGATAACATCCACATATTTCCATATTGATATCATTTATATATATTGTATTTTTTTGAAATTAATTGGACATTTTCAAAGTTTACTACAGAAATTTGTGCTAGCACCAATGAGCAGTTTGACCTCTAGACCATTTCGGATGTCAAACGTCCTCTGTGATAGATGTTATGGTTTGGACATATTTTTAGTATGAACTATATATCTGTAGCTTTCTAGAATGTCTAAGAATCCATGATTTCTATTTTTCTAGAATTAGTTATGAATTTCCAAAGTCTAGTTAGAAAAGAGCCAAATTTTGGCTGAAAATATACATGAATATTTTGAGCTTTCCTTTGAGTTCCATGAGTTGTAGGCCACATTTTATGGTGCACATAAGCTGTATTCATGCAATTAAATATGGGAATATGATGTATAAGCTCACATGGCCTGTGTGATATCGAATGAAATTTTTATACATGACACAACACAAGATAATGTATTATTTTAATGGATTTTTTTTACTTCCTTCATGGAATTGATGATGTAAAGCATGGGAATGTGTTAGAAATAAGCTAGAAATATAAGGTGTTATATTTATGACACCTTACAGAGCCCCGTGGATATTGTTCCTGGCCCGGCCATGTCCGAAATTGGGTTTTGTAGCCAGGGTTTTGTTCCTCCTGAGCCATCTTCCCATTGCTCAGGAAAACGTGTCCACGTGGAGAGAGTACTACTCCTACTTATAAAGCCCTAGCCTAGGTCCCTCCTTTCCGATGTGAGACTTTACAATCCACCCTCCTTTGGGGTCAACCCGTCCTCGAGTTGTATACGCATCTAGGCCGGCTCTAATACCAAACGCCTTACAGAGCCCCGTGGATATTGTCCTTAGTCTGGCCATGTTCGAAATTGGGTTCCGTAGCCAAGGTTTTGTTCCTCTTAAGCCATCCTCCCATCTCAGGAAAACACATCCACGTGAACAGAGTACTACTCCCACTTATAAGGCCCTAGCCCAGGTCCCTCCTTTTCGATGTGAGACTTTACAATAGGGATTTGAACAAGGCAAGCCCAAAGGATGATTTTCTGTTGCCTTATATTGATGTTTTAGTTAACAATATGGCATGAGCCCACCGATATTCCTTCATGGACGGTTACTCAGGGTACAATCAAATCCCTATGCATAAAGACCATAAAGAGAAGACTACATTTATCATGCCATGGGGAACATATTGTTACAAAGTAATGCCATTCGGATTAAAAAATGCAAGAGCAATTTATCAACGGGCCATGACGGTACTCTTTCATGATATAATGCACAAGGAGGTTGAAGTGTATGTTGATGATATGGTGGCTAAATTTGGAGAAGGGGAGAGCCACGTGGCAGTTTTTAGAAGGTTATTTGAAAGGTTACGTGAATATAAACTCTGCTTAAACCCTAACAAGTGTATCTTTGGGACTTTAATTGGAAAATTATTGGGCTTCATGGTGAGCCAGAAGGGAATAGAGGTGGATCTCGATAAAGTAAAAGCAATTCGGGAAATGCCATCTCCCCAAACAGAAAAGGAGGTGTGAATTTTTTTGGGTCGGCTAAATTACATAGTGAGATTCATTGCCAACTTAACTGCAACTTGCGAGCTAATTTTTAAGTTGTTGAAAAAGAACTACACTGGAGGATGGGATAGTAACTATCAGCAAGCTTTTGACAAAATTAAAGATTATTTATTAAATCTCCCAATTTTGGTGCCACCCACACAGGGATGACCTTTGATCCTCTATTTGACCATCTTGTCGAGATCGATGGGGCTGTATTAGGGCAACATGATACCTCTAGAAAGAAGTAGCAAGCAATTTATTACTTGAGTAAGAAATTTAATGAATGTGAAGCCCACTACCCATTGATTGAGAAGACTTGTTGGTTAGCGTGGACCACTAGACGTTTGCAGCAGTACATACTTTATTTTACCACTTAGTTAATTTCTTGAATGGATCCTATCAAATATATTTTTGAAAGCCTATATGTTTTTAGGAGAGTCTCTAAGTGGCAAGTGATTCTATCTGAGTATGATGTTAAGCATATGACTTAAAAGTTTGTAAAAAGGAGTGTCATAGCGGATCACTTGGCTGAAAATCTTTTGGATGAATACCAACCATTGGATTTCCATTTCCCTGACGAGGACATATTGGCTATAGAGGGTGATGAAGATGATGGAGGTGATAATGATGGACGGTGGAAGATGTATTTTGATGGAGCTACAAACATGTATGGCTATGGTATTGGAGCTATAATTATATCCCCTGAAGGAAAACAATTCCCAGTGGCCATTAAATTGGAGTTTGAATGCACCAATAACATAACTGAATATAAAGCTTGCATCAATGGGCTAAATGCTCCCGTAACTCTTGGCATACAAAGTCTCAAAATTTTAGCGACTCAACTCTTATAATTCATCGAGTGACTAGAAAATGGCAAACTAAAGATTCAAAACTGATTCCATATCAGAAATGTCTAGCTTAATTAATCAAACAATTTGAAGAAATCAATTTTCATCATATCACTCGAGACAAGAACCAATTTACTGATGCTCTAGCCACCTTAACAATGATGATCTAACTCGACTATGGAATCCAAGTCCAACTGTTCTGAGTGGAAGCCAGAGATTTGCCAGCATATTGCTTAAACATAGAAAAAGAGCATAATAGGAAGCCTTAGTATCATGATATTAAAACTTATATGAAAAGTAGGGAATACCCAATTGAGGCCACTGAAAGTGATAAAAAGGCTATCCGGCGTCTAGCCATGAACTTCTTCATCAACAATGGGATCCTCTATAAGAGAAGTCATGATGGCACACTGTTACGATGTGTGGACCCAAAAGATAGTCGCAGAAGTTCATGAAGGAATATGCGGTACACATACAAATGGTCTCATGTTAGCCAAACAGATCCAAAGATGTGGCTATTTTTGGTTAACAATGGAGAAAGATTGCATTGAGTATGTTCAAAAGTGTCACAAATGCCAAATATACTAGGACAAAATCAATGCACCACCAGTTTCATTACACAATCTGGTGGCGCCTTGGCCATTCTCCATGTGTGGTATTGATGTAATCGGCCTAATTAATCCCAAGGCTTCAAATGGACATCGTTTCATCCTGGTTGCTATTGATTATTTCCCTAAGTGGATAGAAGCTAATTCCTTCGCCAGTGTCACTCAAAAAGCTTTCTGCAAGTTCCTCAAAATGAACATCATTTGTCGTTATGGGCTACCTAAAAAGATCATTATAGATAATGCTGCAAACCTAAATGGAATAGAAGTCTATAAACTCTATGAACGGTTTAAGATCAAACACCATAATTCAGCACCCTATTGACCATAGATGAATGGGGCAGTGGAGGCAGCAAATAAGAACATAAAGAAGATCATCGCTAAAATGACAATCACTTACAAGGATTGGCATGATATACTTCTGTACGTATTGCACGGTTATCGCACAACTGTGTGTACCTCGACTGGAGGAACTCCGTATTCTCTAGTTTATGGAATGGAAGCTGTCATGCTAATTGAGGTTGAAATCCCGACCTTACGGGTATTAATTGAATTCAATTTAGATGAAAGTGATTAGGTGAGGGCTCGGTATGAGCAGCTGAATATGATTGAGGCGCGAAGACTCATCACTATATGCCATGGTTAGTTGTATCAAAAGAGGTTGGCACGGGCTTTCGACAAAAAGCTTCGTCCTAGAGAGTTCAAGGCTAGTGAACTAGTTCTTAAAAGAATCTTGCCAAACTAGGATGATGCTCAGGGCAAATGGGTTCCTACCTATGAAGGGCCTTACATTGTGAAGCATGCTTTCTCAAGAAGGGCATTAGTTTTGATGGATATGGACAATCATGAATTGACTAAGCCCTTCAACTCAGATGCAGTTAAAAAATATTTTGCATAAAAGAAAAGCTCGCTAGGTTGAAAACCCAAATGGGCAGCCTAGGCAAAAGTTAGAGCATAATAATAGCTCGCTAGGCTGAAAACCCGAAAGGATGGCCTAAGCAAAAATTAGAGCAAAAAAAAAATGGGGGAAAAGAAAAAGGAAGGGGAGAAAGGGAAAGAAGAGCCTACTAGGTAGTATGAAAACATGCCTAGGCAAAAGTTAGGGCAAAATCTGGAGTTCAAATTTGGGTAGAAGTATGGGAGCAGCAGGCTTCAAATCAGGTTTAACAAAAATGCATATCTTGTATAACTCAAAAGATCACCATGCGGGTGTGACAAGACCAATTGTCAAGGACATTCTTCGAAAGAACTTTTTAGTTCTAGTTTTTTTATCTTTCCTATGTTCCATATTACCTATTGTCTTAACTCCTATGTACTTTATTTGACAAAAATTCTTATTGGAGATTATTCTTTTAATAATTTCTCATCTATTTTAGTTACATTTCATTTTTCATTCATATTGTGACCACTGCATTTGTGCTTCATATAAAAAAAATTAATAACTAAGGAATGACACTTGTCAAAGAAAATACTTGTCACGTCAGCATTGATGTCCTCTTTGGATCAATTATCTTAATCATTATTGGAAGAATAGATTGGGACCAAATATCAAACGTCAATCACTAAATGCCATTTTCATCTCAAATTGAGTCGTCAAGACACTCATGAATGATATATGTGGTGATTTTTCTTACCAAGAAAACAAATAAAAGGAACAACTATGGTTTGAAAGACAACATACAAAATCCTCTACTGGTGAAGTGTCAAGAGTTTCCAATTGGATGCGAGCCAAAGTACTAAGGGTCTAGTTAAATAGATGGCATGCTTCGGAAGGACAATATACCCTTCCTTTATGGTCAATCAGTTAAAAGTTCAACACTTGGTAATGCCTCTGGATTAGCACTTTTCATGAAAGTAAAAACAAACAAAAAACAACAAAAAACAAAACATAATAATTTAAAAAAAGGGAGGGAAACAAAACTAATGAACAATAATAAAACAAAACCAATGAATAATAATTCATAGTTGTCATGCACATTGGGGCAAGTAAATATTAAATAAAGCATCCCACACATGCATACCTAAATCCCAACTCATATTAGAGCAAGTAAAAAAGAATAATAATAAATAAAAAATTTTACGTTTCATAGAATAAAATATCTCATATGCTTCTTACATCCCACATATGTGTATATTATGTGGGCATCCAAATTCATATTTGAAAAAGAAAGTGTAGCACCTCACATACTTCATGCTTTTTGCATCGGCATGCATAGACCATGATTGGGGCAAAATTGAGTTGTTAAACTTGAAAGTCAAGCATTCTGTATGCATCATACATACCTTGCATAAAATTTAGGCATCCAAAAGTTCTGCCAAAATAAGCACCAAAATCCTGCCAGAACAAGCACCCAAAGTCCTACCAAAATAGGCACACAAAAATCTTGCCAGAACAAGCACCAAAGTCCTGCCAGAACAGGCACCTAAAATCCTATCAGAATAGGCACACAAAAGTCCTGCCAGAACAGGTACCAAAAGTCTTGCATAGAACAGGCACTAAAGTCCTGCCAGAACAGGCATTTAAAAGTCCTGCACTAGAACATGCACCCAAAGTCCTGTCAGAATAGGCACTAAAGTCCTGCTAGAACAGGCATATAAGAGTTCTGCTAGAATAGGCATCCAAAAGTCCTACACCAAAATAGGCACCCAAAGTCCTACCAGAATAAGCACACAAAAGTCCTGCCAAAATAGGCACCAAAGTCCTACCAGAATAGGCACCCAAAGTCTTACCAGAATAGGCACACAAAAATCCTACCAGAATAGGCACCAAAGTCCTGCGAGAACAAGCATCCAAAAGACCTGTCAGAATAGGCACAAATAAAAGTCCTACCAAAATAGGCACCAAAAGTCCTGCCAGAACAAGTATCTGAAAGTCTTGCCAGAACAGGCATTCAAAAGTCTTGCACCAGAATAAGCACCTAAAAGTCCTGCTAGAACCAGCACCCAAAAGTCCTGCCAGAATAGGTATCCAAAAGTCCTACAATAGAACAGGCACCCTAAAGTCCTTCTAGAACAGGCACCCAAAAGTCTTACTAGAATAGGCACCTAAAAGTCCTGCCAAAACAAGTGCTCAAAGTCCTGCCAGAACAGGCGTTCAAAGTCCTGCCAAAACAAGCATCCTAAAGTTCTGCCAAATAAGCACAAATAAAAGTCCTGCTAGAACAGGCACCTGAAAGTGCTGCCAGAACAAGCGCCCAAAGTCTTGTCAGAATAAGCATTAAAAGTCCTACACTATAACAGTTACCAATTAAATCCCTGCACATACCAAGTACCCAAAAACCTTGCATAAACTGAGCATACGTTCCAAAACCTAGTACTTGCAAGCATCTTTTATCAAATCCTAACACTTCCAGGTAAGTTAACTCCCCTTGACCTATTAGCTCACCAAACAAAATATATGTCTCCATCTTTACTTATTCTTAAGCTAAGGATATCCAAAATTACATTTTTGATCTCTTCACCTAAAGAATAAATAAAGAGGGGAAACCTGTAAATACCATATTTTGTTTAGGTCGCTTTTTCCTCTTGTTTATAGTTAGAAGGTAATCAAATCACCTTAGACAAAATACGTGTTCTTATCTTTACTTGTTTCTTACGCAAGAATATTCAAAATTACATTTTCAATTTCCTTGCCCAAAAAAAAAGTAAAGAGGGGCAATTATGAACACTGCATTTTGTCCAGGCAGGTTGTAGAAAATAATGACAAAATCAAATTAGAAAAAAGAAGTATAATGGAAAACTTTCAAAAAGCAAAAGAAAAGAAGTTATTTAACCTAAAAAAATATAAAAATAATCCCAATACAAAAAAAATCAATCAAATCCAAAAATAAGAAAATTAAGGATATTTAATCCCAAAAAAAGGGAAGAAGAAGATAGAGGAGAGAGAGAGATATCCTCATCTTTTCCCTTCAATTCAAAAAGAAAAAAGAAAAGAAAAGTCAAGAAAGAATAAAAAGGTCTATTTTTTTAAAAGAAATGAATGAGAAAAACTAAAAATAAAATCAAAAATCATGAAAGGGTCAAAAGTCACATTTTCAAAAAAAATTAATCAAAATTTTCAAAACAAAAAAAAGAGGAGAAGAGAGAAAATAAAAGAAAGAAAAAAAATAAAAAGGGAAACAAGATAAAAAAAGGAAGAAAATAAAAATATTAAAAAAAAAAGAATATTCCTTTTTTCTTCAAATTTCAAAGATCATTAAGTCCAAATAGAAAAGGGAGGCCCAAGGAAGAAGCCCAATGACTCTAAAAGGGAGAATGAAAAAATATATATAAGAAAGCCCAATATCTAAATATCAAAGGCCCAAGTATTGAAAAGGAAAACAAGCTAAAAATAAAACAAAAAAAATAAGGTAAAAAAGCATAGCCCCGTTCCTTTAGTCCAGCAATCTTTCAGACTCTCCCAATCAAGTTTGAAGCCTAATAACCCGTTAGCCCTTTTTATTCCATTCAAAAACCCACCTTCAGAAAAACCTACCCGACTCAAAATGCCATGTGGTCCCTCTGGTCCCCCCTCTGGCCTTCTCACTCCCGTATCCTCTAGCAATAGACGGTACAACAAAATAGAGAGAGTGGAGGGACAAAGTGAGCACACGACTCTAACAGGAGGGTGAGCGGGCATAGATGCACTCAGAAGCCAGATGTTACATACAAAGGACGCGCAAAAGGAATCCATAGGGGGACAACTCTGAAAACCTAATCGTACAAAAGGAGGACAAAAATGTTAGTAGAGCAGGCAATCATGAAGGATTTCTGGTGTGGGGAGCAGAAGGGGACCACAGGAGGGATGCCTATAAAGTTTGGAAGAATGAGAGAAAGTAGGGGTTTTTTCATATTAGAGAGGCTAAGTGAGAGTTCCTGTGAGGGGATTCTTTTACCTTTTTTATAAAGGAAGCCGATGAGGTTTTCGGGTTAGAAAGGAAGAGAAGTAGAGAGTAAAAGAGAGAAATAACGACTGGAAATTTAGGGTTAAAGAATTTTTTAGATTAAAGGGAGAGAACCCGAGGCCAAGAATGAAGGAAGGACTGGGGGGCCACAATAGAGGAAGAACAAAAGGAAATTGATAGAAGAGGTTGAACTAAATCGAGGGCAGATAGCAACAGGGTTTTGGCCTAAGAAAAAGCTCACTCGGTTTTCTGAACACTGAAGGTATATTTTCTACCCTTCCTCTTTTGTTACCCTGAAACTCTGGAGTTGTGGGTGTGTTCTGATTTTGGGTGCTAAATCTTGGAATTTTTGTGTCTCGAATGTGATTTGAGTCAATAGCCACTGGATGTTGATCATTTGGATTTCCAATTTGATTAGTTTTCCTTTTCTTGTTTATTTTCCTTTTTTTGTATAATCTTGTTTCCTTGATCCAAAAAGATGTTGATATATTCTGTGCTGAGATATTGAGAGTCGAGTCCAGTTTGATTATCTAATTAGAATACTGGGACTAAACTACCTAACTGCTTAAGATTTCCATTTAGTAAACAGCCTTTGGTGAGGAAATTTCTGAGTAAGTCTCTGTGTGGCTTCTAAATGCGAGTTTGAGGTTATAGTCCCTATGGATTATGTATGGTCATTTGTATATGAATTTGCCTCTGTAGAAAACATGAATAGCTTGATTGATGGCTGCTACTTATCATCCTATTATGTGGACTGAACATGATTTGATTCCTGTCTTGTTTCTCGTATGAAATATGTGATTAAAATGCCTTAACCACTTCAGATGTTTGTCATTTGTATGTTGAGGTTGCCTAATGAACCCTCTATAACAAACACAGATAGCTTGATTGATTGGCTATTGTTTGTTTTATCCTCCTGTTATGTGGTGCGGCTAGTTATGTTGGTATATGAACTGAACATGAGTTGGTTCTTATCCTGCTACTTGCATAAAATACATGATTAAGATGCCTTAGCCATTCCAGATGCTTGCTTGGTTGACTATTTTTATATGGAACTTATCAATTAGAACCAGAATAGGTGATCCTTTTCCTTTTGTTCATTTTGTTTCCTTAAGAAAAAAAAAAGAAAAAAATCTGTTACTACTCCTTTACATATTCGTTTCATGTTTGAACTTGATGGGAGCCTCCTTCGAGAGGAACTCAAACTTGTAATATGTCTGGACCGGTCATTCCATACGGCCAAGGAAAGGAAGGAGTGGTCATTTCATACTGCCAAGGAAAGGAAGGAGTGGTGAGCAATTGGATTGTAACTTGTATGATCTCTTTTGTTTTACCAAATATTGTAAATATGCTCTAGAATGATGTAGTGAATCTGGTTGAACACTTAGCACACATCTGCAAATTACTATTTTAGTTTGTAAATATTTCTCTTATTTTTCTTTATTTATTTCATCAATTTTCGCATTAGAATAACCGTGTGGGATTTTATATCCCTTCAGGCACATAGGAATAAACTAAAAGGCCATGTGTGGCAATAAAGTCTCCTTGGTGCCTTTTGGGTCTTGAATTTATGTTTCAGTATTTTGGGCTTTAATGGCCCATTCAAAAGAGCCTTTAAAGAAAATTCTAAAAAACAAAAAGTAGAAAAGGATTAAATTTTAGTAAAAATTATTTTGAGTCTTAAAGATTTATCCTTTCTTAAAGGTTCTTTCACAAAAGTTTAAAAAAAAATTATTCTGAAATCTGAAGTAAATTTTTCTTTTAAAGTTGGTCCTTAAAATAAGTAAATAAATAAAAATAAGCAAAGGGAAAAGAGGGTTTAATCAAGAAAAGAAAAAGGGAAATGACAAAAAAAAGGTGGGGAAAAAGAAAACATAAAAAAAGACAAAAAGACAAAAGAAATAAAAAAAAAGAATTTTTTTTACTTAAACACAAATGTCATTTCAAAATTTAATCTTAAAATAAAATAAACAAATTAAGAAAAATTTGACAAAAAAAAGGTTAAAACAAACAAAAATAATAATCAAAAAAATGAAAAAATGAAAAAGAAAATTAATAAAAACTAAACAAAGCAAAAACAAAAATAAACCAAAAAACAAAAAACAAAACGAACAACACACAAAAAAAAAACAAAACACCCAAAAAAAACAAATACAAGTGAAACAAAGATAAACAAAAAAAAAAAGAGACAAAACATAACACAAAATAAAAACTAACAAAAATAAAAACAAAAAGGAAAAGAAAAAATTAGCAAAAAAAAAGAGAAGAGAAACAAAGAAAAAAATAAACAAAAAAAGAACAAAAACAAAAACAAAGAATAAAAACTAAAAGTAAAAACTAAAGAAAAAAAAAACAAAACAAAATCAATTAAACAAATAAAACAAAAAACAAAACAAAACAAAACAAAACAAAAAAACAAAACAAATCAAAACACCAACAAGAACACAACTATTTCAATGTCGAAATACGTAGACTTTGATCCCTCCCGAGAATACTTAGGTCCTAGGCTCTCATCCTAGGTCAAATTTATCCTTGTAAATAAATATTTTTTTTTTTATTTCCTTGATTTCTTTTCTTTCATTTTGCCTTTTATTTTATTTTTTTTAACTTCTTCTTTTTACCTTTAATTTTATTTCTTCTAATTTCTTTATTTCTTATTTTGCATGTGATTTGTTAGGAAGAATTAAAAATAAAATAGAGGCCATATTAATTTTATACAATTGATTTAGGGTAACCCTTCTCAGTAACGGGTATAGTGGGGTGCTTAACACCTTCTCCACTCATAATCGACTCCCGAATCCATTATTTGGTTCGTAGACCATTTTTGTTTTTTAAATAAAAGGTTTTTCCAAAGTTTTGCCTTTTCAAAAATTAAAATTTTGGTGACAACTCCTGAACCCTACTTTTATTTTAATTTCAATTTTGGTTTTTGCTTTCTTTGAAAATCAAAATTATTTTTGAATTTTTTTTTTCTTAAAGGCGCCACGTGGTCTCATTTTCGAGTGTGGCCATCCATAGGAGGGATTTTTTTTACATGCTCCATTTAATTTTTTCGCTATGTGTGTCTACAAATCCCAACATATACTTCCCAAATTTTGTCTAATACACTCTAACTCTCCCTCTAACAATACTCTAGGGCCATTTTACCTTAATTTGTAAGGCTTTAATAGTATTTAACTACTTAATTTACTCAGATGTCTCTCATTGCCAAATCAAATCCTAGGTGTTGATTCATACTCATCTACTATCATACATCAGCAATTTCATGAAGCATTAACAACAAAATTATTCATAAACTACTAACTTATTTCCAATATAAATTCCAATAGAGGTTCCATACATTCTAGTCTAAGTCAACTTTTAAGGTTTCACATGATTACATTCTCAGATAATAAACCATATTTTAGGATCAACAAAGTTATATATAAGATACATAAAGGCATACATCAAATTCCAAGTTGTAAAGAGTCTAACTCCCTATTAGTTACATCATTGTTTTCGAGTATACCAAAATACCTACACTTGGCAACATGATTACATGATGATAATGCTATACATAAGAATATAAAAAATTAACATCTATCCTAGATTAGATCCATCCAAGTGCAGAATTTCCCACACATGGTCTTAACTCATAAATGTTCATCCACTTGCTTCCCTTTATCCTTACTCAAAGGACCTTCACTTTAAAAAGTTAGCCTATGAAACAGGGTGAGATGCAAATCTCAATAACCAATGGTAAATTTCATTCATATATTCCAATTTAATTAACATATGTGCATGAAATTGGATAAGTATAAGATAAAATACCAGTCATATCAGCAAATAAAACAATTAGGTTATCAGTGACTATTATCCCATACTAGCAATCACATTTTCACATGTTAAAGGCTATTAACACCAGGAGAGGCTCGTCCACAGTACCAACTCCCCAATGAGCACAATTTGGACTCAGTGCATATAAGGGTCTAATCACAACCCGATGCCCAATCAAAGTACGATGCATGGGTGGCAACCGCACCACAGCTCCACCATGGACTCACAAGGTCCAATCACAACATATCATATAGCCAACCATTCATTATGCATTTAAAATTATAATTGTGCAGCAGATATAAAATTAAAGTAGACATATGCATGAAATTTTACATCAATTCCAATTACCTCACTTGTAGATAATTCTTTAAGAGTCAACCACAATGCTACTTCAACCTATGGACACAAAACCAGACCATTACTATTCTTAATCATCATTTATGGCAGCAAACCTATTACTCAAAGAATTAAACCACAAAGGACTACCTAAAAAACACTTACCCAGCCACTACAAGAACTAAATTTAGATTTAGTTGTGCCTACACCAATAACCTCAGAGTAACATTCCAATTCTGGGCAAATTTGCACAAAATCACATTCATATCATAAATCAGCTACACGGGTCCTAAACCAGTAAAAAATGCATCGAAATAAGAAGTTTTTACTTACCCAATATCTCTCTTAACCTCAACCTTCAAAATTCCTCCAAGAAAAGATCAACCAACATATATCACATTTTGGGTGTGGGTGAAAATGCTCCAAATGAAAAACCAATCAGGTCAAATCGAAGAGGAAGAGGAAAAGGTCAAGTTATATAGCAATTATCTTAGTTGATTTTGACTCTATAAGTGGAAAATGATATATTTATGCCAAGAACCCTAGCCTCCACCTTAAACCTTTGAAAATGCTATGTGTCTCTTGTGTTTTCTGTAGAATGGAATAAGGGAGAAGAGTTTTTAAGGTTTAAGTTGGGTCTTAGGCTGACCCAAAAGCCTAAATCTTAGTGGGTTTAGCTTTTTGATTTGTTAGGCTAATTATAAGAGTCCATTAACAATGGATCTACACATAACTAGGGTTGGGCTTCTAAGAAATGAAATTGGGTTAATCACATGACCCAAATTTAATACCCATCTCCCTTTCCACTTAATTAGCTTTACTAATTACCTAGATTAATTCCTTGATCATCATAATTAGTCTTAATTAATTTTGAGGTGTTACACATTTCCTCAAAGCATTCTTCCCAAAATCTCATCCATGTCCCTCACACTAACCATTCCAGGGTTCTTGAGCAAGGAGATGGAAAATGAGAAGCCATAGACTTTAGAAAGTCATGTTTTAAAAGTATTCTTTCAACTATGTACTTAAAAGTGTATATGATTCATTAGCAATGATATGCCTCATGTATGGTAGGAACAAATTAGATGTTAAATTCTATATAAGTTGAACATGTCAATATATGTATCATTTTGTTGCAAAATGCAACCATGTGTATATATTGTCCATATTAGAAGCCATAAAGATATACATGCATGAATGGATTGTAAGACCATAATTATATGGTGAATCCTATGGAAATGTCAAAGTTATGAGATAGGAATATGTGTATGAATATAAGACTATAATTATATGGCATTTTGGTGTATGAATGGCCCTTTGGTATATGGTTCCATATATGTAATGCTTTATGGTTTATGTGTACAAATGGTTATGGGATAGTCAAATTTTAATGTAAGCCATACTACATGTAATGGATTGAATGGAAATGATATATAGAAGGATTAAAATTTTTCAAGGGAAGAAATTACATATTAGGAGCCAAATTGGTCTACCATGGAACCAAATGTTGGTCTAAATAAGTTATAAATTATACCTCGACCCTTGAAGGCCTAAATGACTTAGTTTGGGGCTGAAATTTGGCATGCAATAGAGAATTTATAGAGCTTTCTCTCAAGTCAAGAATAGGAATTTTTTAAGCTCTACAAAATATTTTATGAATTTTTAAAGTTTGAAAAATTATGCAAATTTAGCATGGTTACTGTTCACTATAACAAATTCTGTTTTTCGTGTTTTTGAAGAGCTAAATAAACTCATTTGCATTTTAAATTTTTATAGTATAAAGTTCACATAATAACCTTTCTGTAGCCACTAAGTTTGCATAAATCAGAGTAATGTAAACCAAGTTATGAATTTTTGAAATTTAGTGCATAATAGAGCAAATAAGGCAATTTCAAGCTACTTAACTTACTTAGGCATTTGGTGTATATCTTATGAACTAGTGGTCCAAAACAAGTTTTTTTATGATGATTATGAGTAAAGAAGAAAAGAAAATCAAATTTTGACCCTTATAGCCTAATTGGTGAGTCAACAGACCAAAATTTGCTACTAAAAGTATAATAATGGCTACCAAAAGAGTTGTTAAAACTTATAATTTATATAATTGAATGTAAATGAAGCTAGGTATGACATTGCTTGGTATCAGAGCAAATGTTTAGACATGTCAACTATGGTTAAGGCTTCAAGGTAAGAGTTATATGATAAATATTAGTTTTTCTAAAAACTTTAGGTGTGTATGCTAGTGGCATGCAAATAAGTGATGTATTGGAAATTCTAGTTAGCCAAATAAGAATGATGAGTATTAGAACATAAGGCTAGCTAAAGCAGAGCTTGTAAACTTTAAGCCAGCATCTCTATAAGGTATTATGTTCCACTTGGTGTAATGACAAGTGATGATGCAGCACAGTAGAAAGTAAGACTGTAACTACAAGAGAGACAAGTTCAGAAGGGAAATAGGAAGAGAATTACTCCCCTTAGCCACGACACCCCCAATTATCCAAACAAACTAGAGAGTTTAGAAGTTATCCCCTCGAGCTAGAACCCATGAGCATTACTCCATAGAGCCTTCACTAACCTTTTTCCACTATCTGGCTAATAAATGATTAATATAAGATCCCCTAATCCTGATGGTTAGCTGGATATAAAGAAAATTGAGGTGTGGATTATATAGCTAGAAAGGAAATTCAGGGTAGTGGAGTGTGATTTAGAACACAAAGCCTTAATGGCCATACTTAGTGATAGAACACTATAGGTGCAATAGAAAAAGGAAAATTAGAGGCCTAGTCTAAAAGAGATGAAAGATAGTCAAATGACAATTTTACTAGGCTCATAGAGAATAGATGAGGGATAGAACAGTAGTGGACCTAATGTATAAGTTAAAGAAAGAGATCAAGATATTTTATGACTAAGTTCAAAAGTGTTTATGAAACAATGGTAGTTTAAAGTAATGATGACAGTGTACAAGTGGTTGTAGAGATGCCCTTAAGGCATTGACTCTAGCCTAGGATGTTAACCTATAATAGTAAATGATGGACTAACAATATAGACCCAAGACATGTAGAAAATGTTATGAGTACATAAGAAGGGTATATCTTAGAGGTGGTGTACTTAAAAGAGATATGCGTATCTCAATGTCAAATACTAAAGAAATCCCAATACCTTATATGACATTGAGCTTGCTAAGGGTCCCAGGAATCTAGAAAAGAGAAAAGCCTAAAGGGATCTAGTGGCATTATCCAATAAGCCCATATAAATTAGCTTAATATATAATAAACTGCTATATGGAAAAATTTAGTAAAACCCCTAGTCAAGCAAGTGCCTTGAGCTAAGTTGTGAGTTATAGAAATTTAGATATCAAACAAGACAAATAAAAGAGAAAATCTTAATATAAAGAGGAAAAGGTTAAGAAAGTTAATTTGAAGAAGTTCTCTCTAGTCTGATAAAAAGAAAGTAAGATATAATAAGTTAGAAAACCACCTAGTTAGTGGTCAATATCTCTCTAAGAGATGAGTCCCTGAATTTGTAACTTCAAGGACATGCAGGAAGCAAAGAAGAATTGATAGCTAAAGCCAAGTAAAGAAGGAGATAGGAACTCATCCCTAAATTAGATGAGCTACCTCAGTGTGAGATAAATACCACATAATATCACATAAGTAGCCAGGTTTGTAACTAGAGCACAAGGTTATCAATAAAATAAATTCAGGGTTGTGGAGAACTTGTGACTAAATCAGGTTGTTAAGGCCTCAAATCAATGAATAATGCTCCCAAATGTGAAAGTAGAATTGGTAAAGAAAAATCGTTTACTCATAGTTGTTGAACTAGCCAAGATTAGTGAATTTTTGCAGGTTTGCAATATAATGCCACCAGATCGTCTCCCACGAAGCTATTAATCAAATCAATTAGTTTAGGAAGTGAAAATATGAAATTGCGATGATTGGGGGTTTGTATATAAATTTGCACTAATTAAACTGAGTAACAAATCAATTAACGAAAATACAACAAAATGAAATTCAATCAAAATAATACGCAACCAATCCAGAATTCTTCCTCTGATATTTTTCCTATCCTTGTCACCTAAAAATATCTATGGTTTGATTTTTAATCCTCTAATTATTTTAGATTAATGTTCCTAAACTACCATTTAGGATTTTATTGATTTGCATTGTTAATTATCACATAACTACGTTTTTGTTAACAATACAAAGCCAAACTACTTTGCACCTAACTAGAGACACACACAAAATCCTAAAGTGGTTCAGAATGAATTTATTTGATTAATCAACTGATTGAATCAAATTGCATTCTCAGATAGCTCAAACAAATCAAAATTCATGCAACCAAAATCATCTAACCAAAATGATAATAATTACATGAAAACAAAGAGAACAAAAAGCAAAATACCTCTAAAATTTAAATCCAAACCAGAGTTTTATACAATCATGGACTCAAGTTCGCTATCAGGTTAAGACTCTAGATTGATCACTAAGAAAATTAGAAAGCCATGGAAAAATGAAAATAAGAATCAGATAAAAACAAAATCAAAAAAGGTAGGTGTGTGTTCTCTAGTGCCGTCTTTCCTCCCTATATAGATGATGTTACCTTCTTCCCCAAGAAAGGTTCAAGGGCTAAGACAGGTTAAGTGCATCCAACGGTCTAAAATTTTTCACATTAAAAGAAAATCAAATATTAATCTTGAAGTAACAAAGCCCGCATCTTTGGCCCAATATGAAAATATCCAAATCCTTTTAGTGGCTCATATAACTTGCAAAACATAAATAAGACTAATTAGGCCTCTGTTGAAAAAATATAAAAATATAATAAAACGTGATTAAAATCCATTAATCTAAATTTAGCCCACTTAATATAAAATAAATCTAAAGTCATCAAATTGGCCACAATGAATTATTGTTAAGACTAAATATGAAGAATATAAAATATAATAATATTAAAATATCTAAGTAAGAGAGAAATCCTAGTCTTTGATTAAAATGAAGAAGTGAATTGAAGTAAATAAGTAGTGCTTCAGTATTTCTATAATACCATATGTAGCTAACATTTACTTTACATCACAAATAGCTAAAAACTATTCATTTTCATGAATTTAGCACTTTTGGCAGTGGAATTTTTGGTCATTAAAAGCCAAATTAATTCATTCTTAGCTTCATAGTCCATATAAGCTTACCAAACTTATTTTCTATCCCTAACACATTTGTTCAATCAAAAATATTACAATTTGAATCTCAAAACTCAGGTCTAAGGCATACATCTCAAAATCACATTACACTTTGCAATTTCTATTGAATTCCATATTCTGATATGAATTTTGGAAAATCATAATTAATTCTAAAAAATTTCAAATCATGCAAATTATAACTTTCTGGAAAGCTCAGGATGTCATCTATCTTTCATAATAATTTCAAATCAAAACAACTATTTTGACTCACAAAATCTGATGAAACAATGCTTTAGGTTTAGCAGTAGTTTTGCAGCAAACCTGGAACTTCAAAAATTCATTGCTCCCTTTACAGAGCTCCAAATTAGGTGCTCTCAATGTCTATGAAAATCTTATGATGTCTACTATATGTTTGTAAAATTTCATGTCTATTAGACTTCATTTGGCCCCTGAACAACACTGAAAACCAAACTAACCATATGAACAGTAACAATGATAGTTTCTGCATAATTTAGCCAACTTTAAAAAATTATAATAAATTCTCTAGAGCTCTAAAAATAGTGCTCTTTTACTCTTTGAAATGCTCTAGATGAGATCTATTTTCTTTCTAAATTTCATGCAAAAACTCATCTATTTGGTTAGACTTTGGTTCAGGGCAAGAAAATGGCTCAAAATGGCTCCATAATGGTTCCAGTTGATTCAAAATGGCCTTCCTCTTGAACCATGACCATTTGAGCACATCCAAAACCTTATTTCTAGCATATAGAAACATCAAAATATGTCCAAACCACCCTAAGACTCAAAATCAACTTTCCACTTGATCTTACATACATATGCATCAAGGCTCTAGGATGTCAAATATTCACATAACCATACCTTTAGCTTCAAATTCTATTCATACATGATAATTAGGTACTTTTATACATGTTCAAAGATTTACATCTCATAAACATTATATAGATACAAACTTCAACATTAAAATATATAAATTTCTATTTTATTACTAAAGTCTCATTCTCCAAGTTGCTTGGCTCCCATTTCTTACTCCATGTGGCTTACTTAGACATGGTTAGACATAATGTGGGGAGGAGTGAGATTCAAAGAATCCTAATAGCTCTTTTACCCTTTCAAGCATATATACATGGCATATTTTCATGTCAAAGAATGCAAGCATGCAATAAAAGCCTCTTGTAAATATACATAAGCATATTCTCATGTCACATAAACTCATTCAAGTCAAACTTAGGCTCTAATGGTTTTTAGTCTAGCCTCACCCAATTCTTTGGGACTTTTGGATTTGTCCCACCATTTTTAGGGACTTTTGACTTAGCCTCACTTTTTCTTGACACTTTTGGCTTTGTCTTACCCATTCTTAAGGACTTTTGGTGCAACCTCACTTATTAAAAGTCATCTTGTATTCAAAACATGTTTTAAGAAGCATAACGGTATCAAAGTATTAAATCAATGGCTATAAACATATCCCATAGTTCAAACATACACACAAGCATCCAATGACAATCAAACATCCAAGAAATGTATACAAGAAAGGATAAAGAGCTATCTTGAGTCAAGAAACACAAACTATCTTCCTTAGATTTCTCTTTCCCCTTCTTGGCCTCACACACACACCTAGGTGGAGCTTGATTTGCTTGGCCTAGATGCATCAAATAAGGCACAATTATATCATTGGAACCAATTCTAGCCTCACATAAACTCTACACAACCATATTCTAGCTTATGGTATGCTGATGGTTTCATATAAGGACATAATAAAGCAACCCCTAGAATTTATGATCTTAGCTCCAATTTCTCATTCAATCTAAGTTTCATGACTCTATTTAAACACATTAGAGTCATCACCAATTTAATTCAAGGAGCCTAAACTCAAGTTGCTTCTTTATGCCTTAAAAAGGAACCTAGACTTTCATGTTTCAAATCATGCTTTCTAAATTCAAACAAATGGTTCCCTTGGTGTTTATTAATCATATCTAGACCATTTCTATTCTTAGAATTAGAGAAAAATCTCCCTAGGTGTCATTTCTCTCCCTTAGCTGAAACTTGCATTAGGTGAAGGACCCATAGAGTTTTATTATTTTTTTCAAGGAATTTGCCACTTGTGAAACTTCCTAGACATCTTATAAACTCATACATACTTTTACTTAAGCTAAATTATCATTAGAAAGTTTCAAAATTTTTCAAGTGCAACTAAAACCCTATGCATCGTAACTTGATTTTTAAAACTTCCCTTTTAATTCTAATTGCATATTCTTATTCCTCAGTCTAAAACCCTTGTTCCTACCTTGCTATGACCTGAATTTTTTCCTTCCTTGATGGGCCTAGGTCTGGCCAAAATCATACTCAAGAAGAACAAGCAAAAGGAAGCAAGAAAGCCATAGGTTTTTACCTTGTTTTCAAACTTTTCCAAAGAGCTTTCTAAATCTTCTAATCTCTCCTTCAATTCTTCCTCCTACTGAACCAACCATGAAATAGCTCCAAATAAGTCATCAAAGCTATGAGAGAAAAGAGGAGAAATAGGAGAAGAAGGTTGGTGAAGGAGAAAGTATGAAAAAGCATGAATTTCTTACCCTTTCAAAGCTTCTTTCTCTTCCATTTGCTCCCTACTTGTGCGTCTCTTTGAGAAGCCCTTGAATCTATTTTGGACCAGAGGAAAGTTAGTTATGAGGGCTGGGCAAAAGTGGAACATGATTTAAGGGAGGTGGAGGTTCATTTATAATATTTTTCAAATTTTCAATTTAGTCCTTCATTTTGATTCTTTCTATTTAGTCTCATTTCAACTCTTTTTTGAGAACTGTCATTTTCATCATAAAATTTAGGTCCTCTAATTCATAAAATGCCTTTGGCTTTACCCAAATTGGATTTAGAACATTCCCGAATGAATCAGTCAAAGTTTCAGTTAATCAACACTCTAAAATGCAAACCGAAGGGTTTTAACCATTCCAGGGGTTCCTATGGCTTTTAGAGCCTCTGAGAACTCCTAGAAACTCAATTTTTCCATTTAAAGATCCCTTCTTTAAGTTTTCTAGAAGTTGTCCAAAATTATAAAAATGCCACTAGCCTCTGTAACTTTTCATTTGGTCATTTTTGCTCTGATTTTAGACCATTATTAACTTTGTATTCTCATTTCTAAATATTTAGATCATTATTATAATCTTGTTTATCCTCTAATCATTCAATTTATGGGACTTTCTTTTGTAATTTCCTTAGTTTTAGGACTTTTTAAAATAATTTGGTATTACAATTTCTAGGGAAGCTATGGGAAATAAAAAAGTAAATTAAGTTAATAAGTTCCAGAGCATAAAAGAATAACTATGTAATACTCGATTTTTCGTAAAAGGCCAGAAACTAGGGATTTTCAAAGGAAGTCGTATAAATCATATGAGTAGTGGCCAAATAAAATTGGAGGGATAAACTAAACCTTTAAAAATGAGGATATAAAGTTTGAGATGCCCGAAAACCTGAGCCAAAAGAGCTATAAAAAATGGTGAAAATATATAATAGTATTTTTGTAATTTCAGGTAAAGTTTGGAAAACTCACATGAGGGATTTTTAAATGAGAAATTCAGCTTCTCAAGGTTTTCAGAGACCCTAAAAATCATAAGAACCCCTAAAATAGTTTAAACCCATTTGGCGTGTGATTTCGACGAAGTTTGATCAAAACTTTGACCAAATAGTTTGAAATGGTTTCAAATCCAATTTGAGTGAAACCAAAGATATTTTATAAATTAGAGAATTTAAATTTTATGATAGAAAAGACGGTTTTAAAAAAAGAGTTGAAATGAGACCACACAGGGGAAACATGGTTTAAGGACTAAAATAAAAAGTGAAAAAGTTGCATAAAATGACCCTTAGCCTTCTTAAAACACGTCCCTTGTCACACCATAGTACTCTAGTCTTTCTTTCCCACAAACAAGCTTGTACATGAGATTCATGGAAAAATGTAATAAAAATAATGTATCAAATTGCGTTATGTAATCTTTTAAATTTTCATCTTTTGCTCCATAGATCACACTAACTTCCCAACATCCTCTTCTACTCATAATCCATCCATATAAGTCATAAACAACATAAAACATCACACACAACTCAGTTTAGAAGCCCCACACCAAAAAATTTACAAGTTGGCCTCGGGTTTAACCTTTTAGATTTCTATCATCAATTTTGAAAAATCATAATTAATTCTAAAAAAATAAAAATGAAGCAAATAATAGCTTTCTGGAAAGGCCTGAATGTCAAATATAGTTAAAAATCATTTTGGGCCATGAAAACATCAATTAGATCATGATTAATAATAAAATAGCACTAAAGGTCTAGCTACCCAGGTTTGTTGTCATAGGTTTCTGATATAAACTTCAAAAATTCATAACTAATTCTAGAAAAATCAAATCCTAGAAAACCATACCATTCTAGAAAGCTATGAATGTCTAATTTTGATAAAAATAGTTCTAGATCAAGAAAATGGCATTTAATCCATAAACATCGATGGAATAGTACTAGAGGTCCTATAGCACTACTAGTACTGACCACCAATTTCAAAAATGCATATCTCCCTCAATATAAATCCAAAAGAGGTTCTTTTAAGTGCTACAGAAATCTTATCATACCTAGTTTATGCTTGTAAAATTTTATGAGCATCAGATATCATTGGCCCCTTCAATGACATAGGAGAAGAAACTAACCATATGAATAATGCACCTACCAAATTTGAAAACTTTTTCAACTTTGGAAATTCATAATTTTCTCTATAGCTCCAAATAATGTGATTTTTAGCTCTACAAAAAGCTTTAATTGAGACTTATATTCAAGCCAATTTTCATGGGAAAATTCATTCATTTGGTCAGTTTGTGACATAGGGTGCCAAAATAAGCTTTTTAGGCACCAAATAGGGTCAAATGTACATCAAATACTATTCTACCTTGGCCATGACCTCTTGAGCACGTGAGAATGGTCAAAAACAGAATGAAAAACTTGTCTAAGAGCTCTAAGTACCCATACATCATAAAAACATTTCCTTACTTGTTCATATATACAAGATTCTATAACCTATATTAGGCATACAAATGTCAAGAACATGCATACTCATTCCTATGGTTCCAAAACCAATACACAGATGTTATATTCATGCATTTATTTGTGTTCAAGTGTCTAGATATCATATACAACATATGGTTATATCATTTGACACTAATATGTCAACAAAATGACTATATAGCAAATTTCTTGTCAAAGTCCTTGTCTTTATGAGTGGTGGCTTCCATTCCTTGGTTTATTTGGCCCATCTAGACATAGTTAGACATTGGAGGGGGAAAAGTGAGATTCAAAGAATTTCAATAGCTCTTTAATCTTTCAAACATACATAATAGATGCCATACAATGTCAAAGAATGCATGCATGCTTTTAAGACTACTAGTGAATATATACATGGCATTTTTCATGTTCAAGAAACTCAAACATAACATACCTAGGCTCTCTAGGGTATTAGTTTAGCCTCACCCACTTTTCTTGGGACTTTTAGATTTGGCTCACTTATTTTCAAGGGACTTTTGACTAAACATCACTCTTCTTGAGACTTTTGGCTTTGTCTCACCTAATCTTAGGGTCTTTTGGCTTATCCTCATCCTTGCTAAGAGACTTTTGGCTTTACCAAACCCATTCAACCCATAAAACATTCATAAAATACATTTCAAAAATATCATGGTACCATGGCATATAGGCATTAACTAGACACATTTATCATGGCATAACCTTACATACAAATACTCAAAGACAATAAAACATCTAACAATGCATGAAAGAAAGGTTAGAGAGCTATCTTAAAGCCAATGCCACATACTTTTCCATTGAAATCTTCCTCCTCCTTCTTGGCCAAGACTTACTATTAGGTGATCCTTGGTTTCCTTGGCCTAGACACACCAAAGGGGGCATAAATTACTCATAGGAACAACCTTAAGCTTCTCACAAACTCTATAAAGGCTTGCTTAGTTCTAAGACACACTTATGGTTCTATAAGAAACCTAATGAAGCAACTATAGGAATCCATGATCTTGGCTCTATTTTCTCTTTCAATCTAAGACTCTTCACTCCATTTAGACTCCTTGGAGCCATCATACATTCATTTTAAGGAGCCTAGCTATATGTTACTTCTTTATGTCACATTATGGAACTTACACCTCCATCTCACATTCCATGGCTTTTAAATTTTTCCCAAGGCTTCCTTTAATGTTCTTCGATCATATCTAATCCCATTCTAGGCTTAAAACAAATTAAAATTTTCCCTAAGTGTATAGACCTACTTAGATCGAGATATGCTTCTTGATTATGCACCAAAGGATTTTGCTTGCTTTCTTTAAGGAGTTGGCTACTTGGGAGACTTCTTAAGTTTCTTAGAAACTCACATATACTCTTAAACATCTTGAATTACATTAGGAAGCTTCATTTTAGCCTAGGTGCAAGTGAATCCCTAATCTTTGTAACTTTATTTCTAATGCATCTTAATTGGATTTCTTTGCATATACTTGTTCCTCAAACCTATGATTCTTTCTTGCTAGGACCAGAATTCATACTCTCTTGGATGGACTCTAGGTGGGACAAAATACACAAGGACAGAGAGCAAGAAAAGAAGATTGAAAAGCTAAGAAATTTACCTTGTTTCAAGATTTTTTCAAGAGCTTTTTCCATTGCTTTAAGCTTTTCCTACAAATTCTAAGCTATCTCTTTTTTTCTTGGATTTTTCTCCTTTTCTTCCTCCCTCTTAGTGCATCCTTCCCTGCTTCTCCTCTCTATTTTGGCCAAAAAATAAGTCATTCTAAGTAAGGGAGGAGAAGGAGCATGACATATATCACATGCTTTCTTAAATTTATTGCTTAAAAATTTCATTTACGTCCAGCTTTCTTGGCTTTTTCATTTTAGGCTCATTTAAACTCCTTTTTGAGAACTATCTTTTCCATCATAAAATCTAGGTTTCCTAACTTATAAAATGCCTTTAGAATCACTTAATTTGGATCTAAGACCTTCCTGAATGAACCGGTCAAAGTTCAGGTCAATCAATGTTGTAAAATGTCAACTGGAGGGGTTTTAACTGTTCTGGAGGTCCCTATAGTTTTTAGGGATTTTGAGAACCCCGAAAAACTTATTTTTCCCTTCTAAAATTCCCTCCTTTGTATTTTCTAAAAAGTGCCTAAAATTACGAAAATACCATTGCATTTTTGTTATTTTTTGTCTATTATACTAGCTCTATTTTCAGGGCACCTCAAGCCTTGGATCCTTATTATTTGAGGTCTAGATTATCATTCTAATTTTATTGGATCTTAAATCATTATATTTGGGGGACTTCCTTTTATATTTGATAAGTTTCATACATTTACAGAAAAATCAAATATTACGTTTCTCATGTTTACGAAGGAACCGGATGTTACATCCTTCCCTCCTCCATTTCTTTCCACTGACTCTTTTCTAGACTAAAATAGAATTGGAACTGACTCTCTTTTCTAGACTAAAATAAAATTGGAACTGACTCTAAGTGGCATACCAAGAAGGAAGAGAAGAAGCTTCAAAAGGGTAAGATTTTCTAGTTTTTACACACTCTTTGCTTTATTAAACTTGTTCCCCTCTTCCTCCTCTCTCTTTCTATGGTTTTATTGATTAAATTGGTGCTTGTTTATGGCTGAGTCAGTGGAGGGAGGAGAAGATTTGGTAAGACTCTTGGGAGCATAAGAAAGAGCTCTTAGGAAGCTTGAAAACAAGGTATCAGACATAATGTCATTTTGCTTCTTCTTTTCTCTTATTTCTCGGCCAGATTTGGGGGTCTAAGTAAGAGGCTTTGTTCTAATTCAAACATGCTAGGGAAAGGGGTTTTAGAGCCTAAGGAACATAAAGGAAGCAATAGGATTCAAAAACAAGCCATAGAAATCAATTTGTGACACTTAGGGAAATTGATATGTATATGAAAATCTGAAAGTTCCTAAGGGTCCTATGGCTTATGTACGAGAATGAAGAGGTCCCAAGCTATTTAGGAAACTTCACAAGTGGCTAATTCCTTAAGAAAACAAAGAAAACTCCATGGGCTCCCATAGCAAGCATAATCTCAGCCTAAAGAGAGAGAGAGCACCTAGGGAGAGTTTTTCTTGATTCCAAGGTTAAGAGTGGTCTAGATATGAATTATAAACACTAAAGGAACCATTGGTTAAAATTTAGAAGCCATGGTTTATAAGGTGCAAATTAGGATCCCTTTATGGATATAAAGAAGTAACCTAGTATTTGGCTTCTTGAATTGAACTTATGATGACTCCAAAGAGTTTATTGTCATATGACTTAGAATGAATGAGAAATTGGAGCCAAGAACAAAGATTATGAGAGCTGCTTCATTATGCCTTATATGAAGCCATAATTGAACCATAAGTTAGCATATGAGTGTGTAGAGTTTATAAAATGTTAGAGTTAGTTCCAATGATGTTTGTGTGTCTTGTTGGATGTATTTAGGCCAGGCAAATCAAGCTCTCCATCATTGGGTGTGTGAGGCTGAGAAGAGGGGAAAAGTTTCAAGGAGAAAAGTGTGGTCTCCTAGCCTTGAGGTAACTTTCTATCCTTTCTTATATGCATTGTTGGATGATTTAGTGTCTTTGGAAGCTTATGTGTATGTTTGAACTATGAGATATGCTTATAGCTTTTGTTTACATGTTATGGTACCATTATGTGCATTAAATGTATTTTAAATGTAAGATAACTTGAATTGGATAAGGTTGTGCCAAAAGTCTCTTAAATTGGGTGACGAAGAGCCAAAAGTCCCTAAGAGCGGGTAAGACAAAACCAAAATTCTTAAGACTAAGTGAGGCAGTAATGTCTAGTTTTCGTCAAAACGACGAAAATGGATACACTTTCAAAGCAAGTCCCCTAAAATAAACTAGTTAAGGTCCCAAAAAATTTAAGTAACATTCTAGACTCCTAAAAATGAGAATCCAAACCTCAGACGGAAAGAAAAATAGAGCTAGAATGAAGAAACAAATTTTAACGAAATGTTGACGAAATGTAATGGCATTTTCATAATTTTGAGCAAATTTTGCAATTATCATAGGAGGGCTTTTTAAATAAAAATTTGAGTTGCCCAGGGTTCTCAAAGGCCCTTAAAACTATGGGAAGCCCCGAGACAGTTAAAGCCCATCCAGTGTACGTTTTCTAATGTCAGTTGACTCGAACTTTGACGAATTTGTTCAAGAAGATTTTTGCTCCGATTTGAGTGATTCTAAAGGCATTTTATTAAATTGAGGACCTAAATTTCATGATAGAAAAGACGATTCTCAAAAAGGAGCTAAAACAAATTGAAAACAAAAATGCCAACATAAAGGGACAAAATTGAAATTTTTTAAAACAATTTCTTAACCAGCTATATATATATATATAGGGTAACACCCAAAAATTAATTAAAATATTAATCATGGATATGGGATAATTAGGCAAGTTAAGTGAATAAAAATTTTAGAGAGGTAATCTATTAATATAAGTTTGGGATTTAATTGAGTTAGAAATCCCATCTAAGCCTAAATTAAATTAAGTAGGACAAGGTTAGGAACTAATGGAGGCCCAATCATTTTAGGTGTAGACCTAACCTTTTTATGTGAGACTTAGCCTAAAAGAGAGCACCTAGGGAGGGCCCAATCTGATTTAATGAGATAGAAGCCCAAGACCCAACTTATATAAGCCATTGTAATTGGCCCAATACCCCTTATGCATACCTCAACTAAGTGGTTTCTTGAAAACTTGATCCAACCCAACTAAAAGTCTGAATTGTTGATGTTGGCCCAACAACTAGTGGGAGCCCAATAGGTCCTTAGGCTGATGGGTTGACCCATAACCTATTTAGAACCTAACTTAAAACCCTAAAAATCATTTTTGCCACCCCCATTCTGCAGAAACACAAGAAACAAAAGGGAAATTCGGAGGTCCAAAGCGGAGGCTAAGGTTCTTGACATATTTTCACCTCCCACTTCTAGAGCAAGATTCAGCCAAGGTAATAGTTATATAACTTAATTTCCTTCTCTTTCTCTTCATTTTGGCCCGATTAGTTTTTCATTTGGAGCATTTTCACCATACCCAAAATCTAAAATGTAGTTGTTTAGGATTTTCTTAGTGAAATTTCGTAGGTTGAGGCTAAAGGTATTATTAGGTAAGTATAAACTCTTCATTTTGATGCATTTTCTATTGGTTTAAGACCCCCATAGTAGACTTATAGTATAGGCCTTAGTTTTGTGCGAATTTTCCTATGGTATGGAGTGATACTTTGATGTTTCTGGTCTAGGGAAGGCAAAACCTAAAATTAGAGGCTCTTGGTGATTGGGTAAGTGTTTCTGAGTAGTTCTATGTAGCTTAACTCCTTGAGGAATGGGTTTGCTAATATAAATTGTAATTAGGGATAGTAATGGCTTAATTTTATGTCCATAAGCTAAAGTAACATTCAATTAGCTCTTAGAGGATTGGCTACAAGTGAGGTAACTGGGATTTATGCTAATTCCATGCATATGTTCTATTTTAATTTTGTATTTGCTGCATGATTATGATTTTGATGCTAAATGAATTGGTTGACTATCTATTATATATGATTGGACCTTATGAGTCTATAGTATAGCTGTAGTGCGACTGCTACCCGTGCATGTATTTCGATTGGACACCGGGTTATGATCAGACCCCAGATGCACTGAGCTCTGGTTGTGCTCAATAGGGAGTAAGTGCCATGGACAAGCCTCTCCCGGTGTTTTTGGCCTTTAACATGTGAAATTGTGATTGCTAGTATGAGATAGTAATCATAGATAGCCTAATTGTTTCATTTACTGATATGACTGGTATGTTTTCTGATGCTTATAAGAAATCATGCATATATGTTGATTAAACTAGAATATATGAATGAAATTTGCCTTGGTTACTGAGATTTGCATCTCACCCCATTTCATGGGATCATACTTTTAGGTGAAGGCCCTTCGGGTAAGGATAAGGGGAAGCAAGTGGATGAAAATCCATGAGCTCCAGCCATGTGTGGAGGAGGCTACACTTGGGTTGATCTAAGTAGAATAGATGCAATTTTGTTATTCGTTTATATAGCATCATCATGTAATCATGTTGCCAAGTGTAGGCGTTTATATTTTGATTAGTTGGAATGTACCAATTAAGGAGTTAAGTCTCATTATAGCTTGGTATTGGATGTATGAACTTATAACACCTTATGTATGAACCTTGTTGAATTTATGATATGGTATACATTTGGGAATGTAATTATGTGATGTATTAGATGTTGATATAAACCATTGATGTATGAAATCTCTAACGGAATGTGTATCAAATGTTAATTGTTGATAGTTCATGAACTCTTGCTATTATTACTCTATGGACTTGCTGGTATAAGGTAGTTGGAGGAGTAGAAATTAGCATTTAAATCTTGAACTAGGAATGATGGATAAGTTGGGTAAATTAGACTAGTGAAAGCTATTGGAACCCCACAAATTAAGGTAGAGTGGCCCTAGGGTGTCATTGGAGGGAGAGTGGAGAGTATAAGACCAGATTTTAGGAGTTGTAAGATCAAAAGGCATTTCACGGTGGCCAAAATATTATTAGCTACAGCCAATAGAGGTGAAGTTCCCAAGGAGAGTACTAGAGAGCAATTCGCCATAGCGAAATGTGAGAGGCCAAGCTAGAAGTTGTCCAGAAGGTAATTCACCATGGCTAAATGGGAATTAGCCGTGGCAAACTTTTGTGAGAATTTGTTAAACGTTCCAGAGAGGAATTAGCTACGGCCAATAGCGAGAGGCGAGTAAGGTAGGTTCCAGGAGGTTTCCTCGCCACGGCACCATGTAGGTTAGCAGTGATGAAGCTCCAACTCACCATGGCAAAATCTATAAAGAAATAAGGGTGAACCCGAGAGCAATTGGCTACAATGCAAGGGCATTTAGCCTCGGCTAATAGACCCAAACTCTCATTCTAACTTAGAAACCTTGGTTTTTCCCATGGTAACCTTAAAGGATGACTTAGAAACATTAGTAGAAGATTCTTATGAGTTAGAATTAATGGGTAAAAGAATCAAAGGCTTATAAATGAGTGTTTGTTTGTTTCCCTTGTGTACATGAATGCTTGTAATTATTTGGTGGATGACTCTAATAACATTAAGGTTCAAATTCCCCTGCATTTCCTAAATGTAATTCGTCGTAATGTCTTATAACCCTGATTTATGGTTATTAATAACGTATTTAGCCTTAATTACAATGATTAGAAGCTAGGGTTGTCACATATAGCCCATGTCCCACCTCCTCCTTCTTTTAGCCACTTTTATTTCTGCCCTAAACCAAAGAAGAGAGCAAGGGTTTGAGGCGCACAAGAAGGAGAAGAAAGGAAAGAGAAAAACAAGGAACAAAGTATGGATTTTCTTGATTTTTCATGCTTTCTCTTTAGCAAACTCCTTCTCCTCCATTTTTTCTTCTTTCCTATGGTTTCGTTGAAGTTCTTGGATATGTTTTGGGGGTAGAATAGAGGGGAAATTTTGGATTCAAGGTGAGGAAGCCAAGAAAGGTGAAAGACAAGCAAGAAGAATCAAGGAAATTAAGGTACTTTGTCATCTCTTTACTTAATCTGTCTCCTTCCTTCTCTTGTGGGTGGTTTGACCTACATAAGGCCAACCCTAACGGGTTAAGTTTCTAGCTAAACCAAGGATGAATCTTAGGAATTTAAGAGAGGAGAACAAGGATATGCAAAGAAAACAACAAAAGGACCATTATATTACAAGATAGAAAACCTAGGGTTTCAAGTGTCCTTTGTAAAATCTGATTTGATACAATAATTCCTAAGCCTAAATAAGTGTTTGGATGGCTCCTAAGATCCCTAGAAGGCTTCTCACATGCATCTTCCATCAAGAAAACAAAGAAAACTCCAAAGGTGCCAAGAAGGAGCATAGCCTTAGCTTAAGGGACTTGAAGCACTAGGGGAAGTTTTAATTTGTTCCAAGCTTATTTTTGAATCATATATGATGGAAGAGGATGAGAGGAAGCCTTGGAAAAATTTTAGAAACCATAGAAAGTGAGATGGCATCATAGGTTCCATAATATGGCCTAAAGAAGCAACACCTAGTTAGGCTCCTTGTTTTAATTGTGTGATGGCTCTAAGAAGTTTAAATGAGGTCAAGAATCATAAATGGAAGGAAATAATGGAGCCTAGAACTCAAATAATGGATGTTGCTTCATTAGGTGCATTTAGGAACCATAAATGAATTATAAGACAAAGTTAGAGTTTCAAGTCGATAGATAGCTTTGAGAATGGTTCCAAGAACATAATTGGTTCCTATTTTATGTATATAGGCCAAGAGCAACAAGCCTCACATCATTGTGAGTGTGTGGCCGAAAAAGGGAGTGCTATTCTAAAGAGAAAAGTGTGCTTGTGTGGTAAAGGTAGCTCTCTCCTTTTTCCCTCATGCATGGATGACTGTTTGTCTTATCTTGAATGTGTGTATGTGTGTTTTAAGCGATGAGAAAGTATTCTAGTATGCATTCATATACCATGGTACCATGATGTTGTTTTATGCATTCAAAGAATATTTTATGTATTTGCTTTAGTTTGCTTGAGTGTGGTGAAGCTAAGAACCCACTAGCTATGGTGAGGATGAGTCAAGAACTCTTGAGAATGGTTGAGACAAAGTCTAGAGTCTCCCAAGAGTAAGGCTTAGTTTAAGGCCTTTAAGAAAAAAAGGTAAGGCAAGTCCAATAACCTTAAAGAGAATGGGTGAGGCTAATCCATTTACTTGGCAAGCCTATGTATGCTTTGTATAACTTGTTCAAATGCCAAGAATGCTTCTTGAATGATTACACTTTCCATTATGCTCATGCATGCATTTTTTAGACTTGAATTGCATTCTTTATGCATGATTGAAAGGGAGATGAGCTGTTGGGATTCTTTGAATCTCATTTCCTCCTTTCCAATGTCTTAACATGCTAGGTGGACCAAATAAGCAAGGTAATGGAAGCCTCCAAGTTGGAAGATGAGAGATTGACAACAAAGTGTCTAGTTTTGCTTCTTTTGTAACCATATGAATGGAATATGATGTAATCCTATGATGGAATCATTGTATAATCATTTGAACATGTGTAATTACCCAAATATTTGATGTATGTATGAGTTTTGGTGTCAAATGAATGGTAATGTACATTTTGGATAGTGAATGGTAATTTCAAGTGTATGCATTCTTGAGTATGACATGAGATGAGAGAGTGAGTTTTAAATTTCTGGGTTTATGCACCTTTGAGACATGTTTAGTAGACTATTTTGGTATTTTCCCACATGCTCAAGTGATCATGGTTGTCTTAGAAACCAAAATGGACCATTTGGACCCCTTATGAGACATAAAAGTGACTATTTTGCAACCTAATATCAAAATTGGATCATATGAATGAATTTACCTATGAAATTTGGCATGCATATAGATCTCATCTAGAGTATTTTGGGAAGTCAAAAATTAGATTATTTGGAGCTCTTTGGAATTAATTATGATTTTTTAAAGTTGGCATTTTTCTGCTAAACTAATGCAGACACTATTCATTTGGTTAGTTGCTTGGGCAGTGTCATTTGAGGATCAAATGGTGTCTAATACTCATGAACTATAAAAAAAATAAACTAGACACAATAATCTTTCCATAGACACTGAGATCACCCCAATTGGACATCTGAACAAGGAAATATGAATTTTTGAAGTTAGAGGATAGTACCAATAGTGATAGGTGACATTTGGTACTATCCATCAATTTTTGTAGCTAGATGTCTCTGTCTTGGTCTGGAATTATTTTTAGCATAAATTAGACATCTGTAGCTTTCTAGAATAGTAAATTATGGTTGATTTCAATTTTTTTAGAATTAGTTATGCTTTTTCAAAGTTTATGTCAGAATTCTAGAATACTACCTGAAGCTGCACACTACATTTTCATGCACACCATCCACTTGCACGATTTCTAGGCCACTTCTTGAGATGGATTTGAGTTGTTATTTGTAATTAAATATGATAATAAGATGAATGAGTTCATATGATCCATGGGACACTGAATGAAAAATTTATACGTGACGTAACGCAAGTTAATTCATTATTTTGATGTATTTTCCTTAAGAGTGCTATGTAATTCATGGATATGAATCTACAAATGATATGAGATGATGAGCTATATAAATATGGTGTTACAGAGGTTAAGTCAAAAGCCCCTAAAAGTAGATAAGGTAAATCCAAAAGTCTCTAGAAATTAGGTGAGACTAGATCAAAAGTCCCTAGAGGCTATTCTTGAATGAAATGGATTTGAATGACATAAAAATATATTTATGCATGTCTTCTATGAGACTTTAGAGCATGCTTACATTCATTGATATGAAAATGTGCCATATATGTGTGCTTGAAAGGTAGATAGTTATTGAGATTCTTTGAATCTCACCCCTCCCTATTTTATCACTAACTATGTCTAGGTGAGTCATATGGAGTAAAAAAAGAGAGCCCAAGGAGCATAAGAAATGGTACTTTGACATTAGAATAGGTTTATGTACAATTTGATGTCAAAGTATGTAATTATATAGTGAACATGAGATGTGAATGATGGATCATATGTAAATATATGTATGAATGTTATATGTATCGGATTTGAGCTCAAATGAATGAGAATGTGTAATTTTGCCACCCTTGAGCTTAGTTGCATAAGTGTATAAGTCTATGTGAGGGAGTGAAATTGAGTGTCATGATGATTTAGGCTGATTGGAATGCTTATAAATGCTATATTGGCACTTGGGACGTGCTCAAATGGCCATGGGTTATGAAGAAGGTCATTTGGTACCCTTTAAGGCCATTTAGAAGCAAAATTTGACCATAAACTAACCCTGAACCAAAATTTGAACAAATGGACTAGTCTTGGCATGAGATTTAGCATACTTATAGAACTCATTTAGAGCTTTCCATAGAGACAAAGAGCACCCAATTGGGAGAAAATTTATTGTGAATTTTCAAAGTTGGGCAAATTATGCAGAATTGTCCAAGTTACTGTTCATATGGTCAGTTTACTTCTTTATATCACTCATAGGCCAAATGACATCCAATACTCATGAAATCTTACAAGCATAAACTAGACATAATAATCTTTCCATAGCCATAAAGAGAACCTTATTTGGATATATATTGAGGGAAATATGAATTTTTGAAATTTGATGTTAGTTGTAGGACGTCACCTAGACTAGTGTTACTATTCCATCGATTTTCATGGGGCAAACCTGGTTGTTTTGATCAAAAATTTTTATGAAAGTTATGGGACATCCTAAGTTTTTAGAATGGTATAATTTTCATAATTTTTATTTTTTTAGAATTAGTTATAAATTTTTGAATTTCATATTGGAATATGGAACCAGAAAATCTACAGCAATCCAAGAGCACAACCCAATGTATTGTTCTATTGATTTTCATGAGCTAAATGCTATTGTTTTGATTTGGAATTATTTTTACTTGTTAGTTGAAATCCAAAACTTTCCAGAAAACTATCATATGTATGATTTAGATTTTCCTAGAATTAGTTATGAATTTCTAAAGTGCATATTAAAAAATGGATGCTGCAACCCGAGAGCAACTTATGGAATTTGTGATGGTTCAAAAGCTGAGATGTAAGCCATAAATTATGATGTTTCTGATATGAATGGGCATGTTATGGATGGAGGATAATTAAGGTAAGTTCAAATGCTTCATTTTCCTTAAATTGAATTAATTTACTTTTAATGATGGATAAATCCGTTGTCAAAAGTGCTTAAATTATGAAAATAAATCTTTTTGGCCAATTGTGATGTAAAATTGATGCTAGCTATGTATGGTGTGACAAAATAAATGAGCTCAAGAGCTCTAAAAGAGATAAGTCTGGGGTTCACGGGGATAACTCTCTTTTAGAAGCAATAGTTCAGTTAGAGATTAGAGAATAAAAATAAAATGAATTAGACCCATCCATTCTTAGTGAAAATAAATGAGCTATAGTGAACCTAGAAATGTAAAAGAGAGCTATTGAGTATAGATAAGTAAAGGAATAATGAGAAACTAGATAAATGAAAAGAATAGTTTTTGATAAGGGTAAAGTAATAACAACTTCAAAGAGAAAGATCATAGCAACTCTAGAACCAAAGACCTAGCGAAGTTAGGAATAGATGCAAAGTAACACGACTACGTATATTAGAATGTGCACTAGAGGGTATTGTCGTCCTTGGTATGGCTATCTATATAGTATGATATACTGCCTTAAGTAAAAACAATTAGGCAAGAGAAGACAACCTAGGGATAATATAATGATTAATAGAAAAAGGATAGAGAAAGAGTTTCTTTTGTCTTATTTGCCATAGGATATAAAGAGAGTTATAACAAGTAAGAGAAGGATATTCTAGGTTGTTAGGAAACTTGTGGTATACTAGCGATAATGGCTTGAGCTTGGTCATGATACACAAGTGTATTAATGTTTGATGTTGTGATTTGCTTGCCATAGCATTTACATGATATTAAGTCTAGCTAACTCAATAGTAATGCAACCTAAGTGCATAGCAAATGATAGTATCAACCATTAGAGTGTCCCGATAATTAAAGAGTATTTAAGTGAAGAAATGAGCTAAAAGATAAAGGGAGCTATGAGATTTTAGTAATGCTAAAAATATAAGAAAAATATTTAAAAGGGATCCCTAGTATAGAATGATATAAATTAAAGGCGCCTAGAGCACTAAAGCTATAAGACTCCATTAGCATGAATTTCATATGTTTAGTCTAAGCCCCTTACATTAGAACCAAATGAAATGAATAAAGGACCAGTATACAGTACTTATCTTGTGAGGAAAGTTGGACACACTTGATGCATGATGTGAAATGCCCTATGAAATATAGATTGTGCTAGTGCTAAAGGCACTTGAATGTGCAATATAGGGAGAGACAGAAATTTTTAAGATAAAAGAATAAAGCTAGAATAAACATATGAAAAGTCTACACCTAGTTTCAATTATTAAGTAAAGAAAATAAGAGAAGTAAAGTGAGTTAGTAAGAGAAAGAAATAAAGAAAGTATGATAAGACTGAAAGTGGGAATTTGATGATCCCATAAAGAGTACTAAGTAAATGTTAAAATACTCCTAAGTATCATTACCATAATATTGTTATAAAAATGAAACAATATATAAAACCCATTTCACATAAGAAATATTTAGCAGAGCATAATAGGCATCTGAGTTAGCTTCAAACATTATGAGTAATAGTTACTAGACTTAGTGAGTATGAGTTTTAGTATGAACTTTATTTACAGACGGTGATTTTAGGCTTTGAAATCTCCTAGAGATAGATCATAGTAAATCCCCACACAATTGAGTGGGTTGTAATAGACATTATCAAGGCTTTGAGAGGTCGTAGTGGACCTAGGGGTCACAATAGATCCCATAATTACTAAGAGCCTAAAGTTACAATACAACAGATCTCTTGGGAGATGATGGGCCGATACCACTTTTACAAATTATTTAGTCTCAAAGACTCATATGATTTCAAACAATTTAGTCTCAGATACTAAAGTTTTCATGAGTTTGGCAGACTATTACCATAGAGTTATTAAGGCTCTACTCAAACAGCTAAGCCATTCACTAGACTTTCCTCAATAGATGAATACAGCATGTATGATAAGAGAAGCAAGAAAGTAGTTTCCAGAGTTACAATTAAATCAACCACTACCCAATAGTTATTATACCTGGCTAAGAGAAAGAGAAATCCCTATATACTAGAGTTGAGAATCCAAAAAGAGGTCAGATTTAATTCTCCATGATAGGGTAAGTGGTAGAGTATGCTTCTAATAGCTAACGCTATGTGGAATTGGTATCCCACATGAACATAATGTTAGTCAGTGATAGTTACTATTTAATACTAACACAAAGAGGTTAAGAGTTATACTCGTTAGTTATAAAATGAAAATCTGACTAAAGTTCACTCTCAAGCTATTAAAGAGAGTAAAAGAAACTTCAAGCCTAGAAAATAAGTAAAGAAGTAGATAAAAGGCTAGTATATTAATGGATGAAGGCACTGGAACATTCAAGAATATAAACCTGTCAAGAAAGCTATGATCCCAATGGTTAGTTAGTTTATGAGGCTTATGACAGGAAAAGAGTCTTTATGAGATAAGTTAATAAAGAAGAATGTAAAAGTATACAATGGAATAAACAATTAAACAAGCAAAGTACATAGCAAGAGATTCTTAACGACTCAGAACAAATAAAGTAAAATAAAGAGATAAAATAGAAAGCCATTATAATAAAGGGTTAGAGACCCAGTATTTGTTGACATGTCTCCACACATAGACATAATAAAAAAGGTCCCATATAGTTTAGCCTTGAACCAATCAAATATAGAAAGGTATGATTTTTTTTATTCCTACCACAAATATATAGTAAAGGTGAGTGATAGTATCAGAGTTAGCCAGAGTAGGTAATGAATAAACCATATGCTCTATGGAAATAATACCAAAGAAATAGAATAGTTTCCAGTGAGATATAAATTTAAAATGAAATAATTTTCCTATGTAAAAAGGGTCCAAAAAGGAATTAGTCCAAGAGAAGTGTGAGGAATGTAGAATAATGACTATACACCCAAATTTCAAAGATAAAATTTTATTTAAAAGAAGAAATGTAATATTTGGTTCTTCTAAAACTAAACTAGAACCAAAAATAATAATAAAAGAGGACCCTAAAGCAAGATAAATTGAACATAAGTGAGAGTCAAATATTAATTAAAGCATATAGAAATGAGATTATAAAACTTTGGATAGCCTAAAACCAGAGCCAGAATGCTTAAACGAAGAAACTGATGTACCAATGGCAAAATCATAATTTCAGGTAAAATTTTAGAAACTTAAAGAAAAGGATTTTAAAAGTTAAAGATAACCTCACTAAGGTTTTTAGAAGTCCTGAAAATCATAGAACCATCAAAATAGCTAAAACCCTTACAGTATACGATTTGGGACGTCAATTGACGATAATATTGACTGGACTATTTAGTATAATTTTAAATTCCAAAAATTTTAAAATAAATACTTTTAATAGAGTAGAGAATCTAAGTTTTCATGTGAAAAATATGGATCTGAAAAAGGATTTAAAATGAGCTCAAATGAGGCAATTAAAAATAGTGGCAAAAGTGTAATTTTAGAAAAAAAAGTTAAAATATCCTCCCTATAGCTTTTTATCTTGCCCACACCATCTTCCTTCTTGTTCATTGACCTAATTCTACTCCAAAACTAGCAGCTATGGCATGATGAAGAAAGGGAAGAGAGAGAAGAAAAAGGAAGGCAAAGAGGTAAGAAAAAGGGCACTTTCTTGCAACAACCTAGTTAGGAAACTTTTCCTTCTCTTCATAATCTTTCTAATGGTAGCCTTAGCTTCTTGAAAGGACAGAATTTGTGGCTGACCTCATGAAGAAAAGAGGAACTTTGGAACAACCAACCATCACAAGAATCACCATTGGAAGAGCTTTCAAACAAGGTATGAGTTGATATTAAAAACTTGCATTTTCCTTGGATTTTTTCCCCTTCTCATTTTGGCTAGATAGAGACAGATGAAGGAGCTTTTGTTTGATGGGAAACTTGATAGAATAAGGGTTTTGAAGGGTATAGAGTAAGATTATGTAATTGAAATCAAGTAAAAAGCCATAGAATGTAAAATAAGTTACCTAAGGTTCAAATAGCACCTTAAATGTTTTGGAACTCTAGGAGGATGCTTTAAGTTATGTAAGTTCATATTCAAACTAAAAAGAAACCAAGGAACCTCAACATGTATCAAACTCCCAAGAAAAATCACAAAATTCCATTAGGCCTATGGCCAAGGCTCACTTGGAGTAGCTAAAGAGTGTTTTAATAGATTCTAAGGTTTCATATGATAAATAAGTAATTATAGAACCATTGGATTGAATTTAAGAGCCCTAAATTGAAAGTTGAAATTTTAAGATTCAAATAGGCCTAAAGAAACAAGTTAGCTCTAAGTTTGTGTAATCTTGCAAATGATGATCCAAATGAGTTCCACTAGAGTTACATCGCTCATAGCAAATGAGATTGTGGAGCTTAGAAAATGAAATCCAAGGATAGCCTCTTAAGGAACCCAAATGGTTTAATGTTGCATGTTAGGTTCTAAGGAAGTTAAGTAATAATAACAAGGCTTAGAATATATTCTAATGAGTTATTTGGCATGGTACATTGCCTAGGTAGGCCAAATAAATGCAAGCTATCATCCCATCATACATTATGTATTCTAACTTTCTATAATTGAGACCTTATTGACAAGGTCCTAGGAGAGTTGTCCAACTTTGGGTTTTTCCAAAACTTCTCAATTAAAGATTATCTTGTTATAAGATAGAAGATCTTATGACAAGGTCTTAAATTTTCCTTTGCTAAATATAAGATCTTGTTGACAAAGTCTTTAATCTTGTTAACAATATCTTACACCTTGTTAACAACATGATTTACCTTGTTAATAGCATCTTATTACCAGCTCTAATAAAGGGATGACTCATTCTATATAGTCATTCCTATATCATTTACCCTTCAAAATCATCAAAATAAAACCACATCCAATGTTTAGCAATGGTTTCACAATCTTTCCACAAGTGAAGTGGAACTATGAGGGCCAAAACTAAAATTTACATCCACTTCAATCCTTAAACACTATATGTAATATCCAGTTTTCCAAAAATGAGAGAAAATGTGAGAAACATACAATTTCTCCATAAATGAACGAAACTTACAGGATACAAAAGGAAATCCCCTGAAATGATGTAGTTAAGGTCCCAAAAAATTTAGAAAGCATTCTAGACTCCTAAAAATAAGAGTCCCAAGCTCAAATGGAAAAAAAAATAGAGTTAGAATGAAGAAACAATTTCTTACGAAAAGCTTACAAAACATAATGGTATTTTTGTAATTTTGAAAAAATTTAGAATTCATATAGGAAGGCTTTTTAAATGAAAGTTTTGAGTTCTTTGGAGTTCTCAGAAGCCCTGAAAACCATGAAAAGCCCTGGGACAATTAAAACCCATCCGGTGGATGTTTTCTAACGTCGATGTAACTGAACTTTGACGGATTTGTTGGGAAAGTTTTAGCTCTGATTCGAGTGATTCCAAAGGTATTTTACTTAATTGGGAACCCAAATTTCATAATGGAAAAGACGGTTCTAAAAAAGGAGCTAAAATGAAGGAGAAACAAAAATGTCAAGAATAAAGGGCAAAATTAAAATTTTTGAAAAAGTGCTCCTTCCTCCCTTATAAATAGGTGGCGCCTCACACTCTCCCTCATTTAGCTTTAGATTATTCTGCCCCAAATCAAAAGAAGAACCCTAGGAGAGTGGCACACCAAGCGAAGAAGAAAAGGGAGAGAAAGTCCAAGCTTAAGATATGTTTTCATGGTAGTTTTTCATGCTTTTCTTCATCCACACCTCCTCTTCTCCCTTCTCCTTTGTTTCCTTTGATTAAAATGGAGTTTATAAATCTATTAAAGAGAGAAATTCAAGTGAAAATTCGGATTTGAAGAGAAAAGCTCAAAGAACACAAGATTCAAATGAGAAAAAGTAAGAAAATAAGGTAATTTCTCTTCCTATAGTTGTCATCTTTAGTTCCCTTCTCCACCATTTTGCCCCACTTGAGAAAACCCTAGGAGGAGATGATTTTTAGGCAGAACCAAGTATGAATCTAAGGAAAAAGGGTGTGGAGATTAAGAATATGCAAAGAAAACAACAAAATAACCATTAGATTTCAAGATGAAAATTCTAGGGTTGTGTGCACCTTGTAAAATCTGACCTTATTTGATTATTCTTAGGTCTAATTAAGAGTTTAAATGAGCTCCTAAGATCCCCAAGATGCTCCCCACATGCTTCCTCTTTTAAGAAAATGAAGAAAATTCTGAGGCTAAAAAGGGGCTATGTCTTGGGCAAGCATGGATGGAGTAGCTAGAGAGAGTTTTAAATTTTTTCAAGCCTATTTTTGTGTCATATATGATGAATGAATATGAGAGGAGGCCTTGGAAAAAATTTAGAACTCATAGAAAGTGATTGGTGCTTTAGGTTCCATATTATAACCTAAAGAAGTAACATGATGATAAGCCATTTTATTTTAATTGGGTGATGACTTCAAGAGTCTTTAAAGGAGTCAAGAATCATATTTGAAAGGAAAGAATGGAGCCTAGAACTTATTAGAGGGGTGTTGCTTCATTAGGTGCATTTATGGACCATAATGGGTTTTATAGAACAACCTAGTGTCTAACCAAGTTGTGTGGCCTTAGAATTTGTTTTATGAACCTAATTGGCTTCCATAAATTGTGTTTAGGCTAAGAAAAACCTTTCCCACACTTTTGTGGGTGTGTGGCCGAAGCAAGGGAGGGATTTTCAAGAGAAAAAGTGTGTGATTGTGTGTAAGGTAGCTCTCTCCACCTTCTCTCATGCATGGATGTGTGCTTAGCTTGTCTTAAAATGTGTGTATGTGTATTTTCAAGCCATGAAAAGTATGCTAGCATGATTTTATATGTCATGGTTTCATGATGACATATTATGTTTCTAAATGATGTTATGATGTGTGCTTAGGTTTGCATGAGTGTGGTGAGGCTAAGAACCCTTAGCCATGGTGAGGATGAGCCAAGAACCCTTAAGATTGATTGAGACAAAGTAAAGAGTCTCTCAAAAGCAAAGTGAGCTCCCAAGAGCATGGTTGAGTCCAAGAACGTCTTAAAAAATGGGTGAGGCAAGTCCAACATCCATAAGAAATTGGGTGAGGCCAATCCACTTGCTTGGCAAGCCTTTATATGTTATATATGACTTTCTCAAATGATGAAAATGCCTCTTGAATGTTTACACATGCCAACATGACCATACATGCATTTATGAGACTTGTTTTCATCCATTATGTATGATTGAATGCAAGATGAGCTATTGGGATTCTTTGAATCTCATTCCCTCCTCTCCAATGAACTCACATGCTAGGTGGACCAAGTGGATATGGTAATGGAAGCCAACTACCTTAAAGGAAAGAGTTTGACAACAAAGTATTGGAGTTTTCTCACTTTAACACCATATTTGTGTCCAATATTATAATCCAATGCTGTATACGATCTATGACTTCTTAGACATGTGTAATTATAATATTATGTAATATATAAATGCATGGATATGATGTATAAACCCTAGAATAGACTTTGGGTATATAATGCCAAGGTATGCATTTTGGAAAGTTTGATGTATTGTGTATATGTGTGGATGAAAAGGCCAAAATGAGATGTATGAGGTATGAGACCATTTGGGAAGCTCACACAAGTCCTAAATATGCTTTTAGACTTGCCCAAAAGGTGCCAAAGTCAAAGGAAAGCTATTTGGTAATTTTGGTATTCCATGTGGAGCAAAAAATGACCATAATGGAACCCTATATCACTTTTTGGCCAAATGAGTTATCCTGGATCTGAGATTTGGCATGCGATTACGTCTCATTAAGAGATTTTTGGGAAGATAAAGATCATAATTTTTGGAAGTCTACAGAATATTTGATGAATTTTCAAAGTTGGCAATTTTTCTGATTTTGGTCTGCTGCACTATTCATTTGATCTAAAAATGAAATCTATCACACAAGACTCAAATGATATCCAATTGCAATGAAATTTTATACAGAGAAACTAGACATTCACAGTGCTCGTGCCAACTAGAAGCACCACATTTGGAGATCTAGAGAGAGATATATGAATTTTTGAACATTCTGTCCAGTATCAGGAGTTTTACCCGACCTAAATTATTATTCTATTAAATTCCGAGGCCTGGGCTTGATGACTTGGTCTAGAGATATTTTTTCTCTTTAGATAACATCCACAGCTTTCTATCATTTGCATGGATTTGATTTTTATGGAATTAATTGGACATTTTCAAAGTTTTCTGTAGAATTATATGACAGTTGCAGAATGCAGTCTGACTTCTGGACCATATTGGATGTCAAACGTCCTCTGTTATGGATGTTATGATCTAGGCATATTTTTCATGTAAAGTAGACATCCGTAGCTTTCTATAATGACCAAGATTGCATGATTTAGATTTTAAAATTAGTTATAATTTTTCAAAGTTTGGTTAGAAAAAGGGGCCAATTTGGCCAAAATTAGATAACCACATTTTGTACTTCATTTCAGTTTCCATGAATTGTAGGGATGATTTTGTGATGCAAAAGAGCTGTATTGATATAATTAAATATGAGAAAGTATAGTACATACTCACACGGTCCACATGACATCGAATGGAATTGTTAAACACGACGCAACGCGAAAATAATCATTATTTTATTCTCTTTTTCTCTACACTTTCATGGAATTGATAATGTGAAGCCCATGAATGTCATGAAATGAACTAGAATTTATGGTGTTACATTATAAACACATTTAATTCAACTCATTTGAATATAAAATAGGCTCTAATTGCATGAGAAAGTCATATGGCCCTTTTAGCCACTTTTTGACATAATATGACTCAAATTTCAAAATTCATAACTTAGACTAAATAACTAGGGTTCGTGCACATTAAGACTCTATGCAAAGCTCAAAACATGAACTACATATTATAAAAATTTTAGATGAAAAAAAGCTCATTTGGGCCATAAAAAACTAATGGAATAGTAACTATCATAAATATCTTTGGCTACATAGCTTTGTTTTATGCAAACCTAGTGGTTATGGAAAGTTTATATTCTAACTATATGTCTATAAAATTTTGTGAGCATTGAAATTCATTTGGCCTCTCAAATATATGAAAAACCAGATCTAACCATATGAAAATTGCCTAATAAATTCCACAATTTTCAGCCAACTTTGAAAAATCATAATAAATTCTATAAAACTCCAAAAATTGTATTCTTTAACTTTGTGGAAAGCTCTTTTGTCTACCAAATTTCATCCAAAAATTTATTTATTTGGTCTAATTTTGAATTAGGTGCCAAATAGGGCTCAAAATGGTGCAACTTGGGATCCAAATGGTTCAAAATGGACCCCTTTTAACTCATATGACCACTTAAGCACATTTCAATCATAAAATGTAGCATATATAATTGATTTATCACGTCTTAAATCTCATACAACTTAAATTCACTGATCCACTTGCCATTACATATACACATAACGTAGCTCACACCTGGTCAAATCTTATAATCTTGCACATTTGCATTCAAAAATGACATTTACATCATAATCCCATACTTTTATACTTGTGGGAATGTTTATATTACAAAAATATCATATACAACCTTTCATAAGCAATATATTACATAAAAGCCTATAATATTGTTAAAATAATGTTATTCATGCTCACTGGTTTCCATCTTTCGCTCCTTGAGAATTCCCTAGACATGGTTAGAAATAATAAATAAGAGAGTGAGATTCTATGAATCCTAATAGCTCATTCACCCTTCAAGCATACTTACAAGGCATATTTTCATATCAAAGAGAGCAAGTATGCCTAATAGACATCCAAATATCAAACATAACCCTATACATGAAATCATATGGATCCATTAAGGTAAAAACAAACTCTAGGGACTTTTGGTCTAGCCTTACCTAATTATTTGGGACTTTTGGATTGCCTCACCTACTTTTAGGACTTTTGATTTAGCCTCACTTATATTGGAGTCTTTTGGCCTTGTCTCACCTATATTTAAGGACTTTTGGCTTCATCTCACCCAATTCAATTGACTTTTGGCACAACCTCACCCATTAAGAGCCATTCCAAATTTCAAAAGCATTCAATGTCACATAATTGCATAAAATCATCAATCCAATAACAATAAGCATAGTTCATAATCCATACATACACAACCAATCAATGACACTCAAATAACCAATATAAGCATACAAGAAAGAATAAAGAGCTACCTTACTCAAGAAACACAAAATTTCTCCTCGGATTCTTGGTTCCCCTTCTCGGCCTCACACTCACACTTGGGAGAAGCTTCACTTACTTACCTTAGACACATTAAAGAAGACACAAATACGTCAATGGAACTATCGTTGGACTCAAGTAAGCCTTACATAAGCTAACTTTAGTTTTAGGTTTTCATATGGTTCCATTTAGTGACATAACCAAGCAACCCATATCATTCAATGTCTTGGCTTTAATTTCTCACCCATTATAAATCATATGACTCTATTTAAACTCATTAGAGTCATCACAAACTTAATTCAAAAACTTACTATCAAGTTGTTTCTTTATATATACTAGAATTCTAAACTTTCACCTTTCAAAATAAGGAATCTAAATTTAAACCAATAATTTCTTTGATATTTATAATTCATATCAAGACCATTTCTTATAATGACCCTAATTCTTAATTACCATAATTAGGCTTAATAGTATGATTAGTAATCACAAATCCAGATCTAAAGTCATTATGATTAATTAAAATAAGAAGAAGTAGGAAAAATTTGAACCTTGATATCATTAGGGTCATTAGCTAAATAACCACAACTAATCAAGTTCATAAGTGATCATAGTTATTATTTAAGACTTTGGATTCATCTTGCTACTTATTTTGACTTACAAAAACCTCATATAAAGACTCCCAAGTCATTGCACAACATTAACATAGTGAAATTCAAGGTTTCTAAGTCAAAAATAGGAGTTTGGAAACCTTCACCACGGCTTAGACCTTCCCTACTGCGGTTACATTGGTTACTAAAACCTAAAAACCAAGTTTCGTATCTTATGTTGTAGCCTAAGATTTTCATGTCACGATGAAGTTACTCTTGGGTTCAACCTTTCACATCCCGCTATAGCAAGCCTATGTGGCACCGTGATGGAAAGGCATCTTGGAGCTACTGTAACAATTTTCACGATTAGCAACACAATGGGCTATATTTGTGCCATAGCAAAACTAGCTATTAGGACACCTATCACCTGATTTCCTTGACTTACACTGCAACAAAATACGTTACACTGCAGTGAGGTTGCTCTTTATGACCTCCTTGGGTAATATTTTCATTTTGTGCTACGGTGAGACACTTCGCGCTACGACGCTCCTTGTAACATCCAGTTTTCTGAAAATGAGAGAAAACGTGAAAAACGTAACATACGGTTTCTCCGTAAATGAATGAAATACACCGGATACAAAAGAAAGTACCCCAAGATGATGTAGTTAAGGTCCTAAAAAATTTGCGAAGCATTCTAGACTCCTAAAAATGAGAATCCTAGGCTCAGCGAAAAAAAAATGGAGCTAGAATAAAGAAATAATTCCTTGCAAAAAACTTACGAAATGTAATGGCATTTTCATAATTTTGAGTAAATTTTGGAATTCACACAGGAGGGCTTTTTAAATGAAAGTTTTGAGTTCCCCAGGGTTCTCAAAGGAACTAAAAATCATGGAAAGCCCCAAGACAGCTAAAGCCCCTTCGGTGGATGTTTTTCAATGTTGGTATACCCAAACTTTGACGGATTCGTTCGGGAAGGTTTTAGCTCCAATTTGAGTGATTCCAAAGGCATTTTACTAGATTGAAAACCTAAATTTCATAATGGAAAAGATGGTTTTCAAAAAGGAGCTAAAATGAAGGAGAAACAAAAATGCCAATAACGAAGGGCAAAATAGGAATTTTTGAAAAGTGTAACTTCTTCCCACCTATATATATGATGTGCCCTTCTTCTCCCTTCATTATGCACGACCATGTTCTGCCCAAAACCAAAGAAAAACCCTAGGGGATGAGACGCACAAGGGGAGGAAGAAAAGGAAAAGAAATTCAAGGTAGGAAGGCATGAATTTTCATGGTTTTTCATGCTCTTTCTCTTTCAAATCTCTTCTCCTTCATTCTCCTTTATTTCCTATGATTATAATGAAGTATATGGATCTGTTTTAAAGGAGAAATTGAGGGGGAAATTCGGATTTGAAAAAATGAGCTCAAAGAACACAAGATTCAAGTGAGAAAAAGCAAGAAAACAAGGTAATTTCTCTTCCTATGGTTGTCATCTTTGGTTCCTTCCTCCTCTATTTCGCATAACATGGGAAAACCCTAGGAGGACTTGATTTTTAGGCATAACCAAGGGTGAATCTAAGGAAAAAGGGTGTGGAGATTAAGAATATGCAAAGGGAATCAACAAAAAATCATTAGATTTCAAGATGCAAGTTCTAAGGTTTCAATTGCACCTTGTAAAATCTAATTTTGTATGATAATTCCTAGGCCTAAATAAGAGTTTAAATGAGCTCCTAAGATCCCTAAGAGGCTCCCCATATACTTCTTCCTTTGAGAAAACAAAGCAAACTCCATGGAGCTCCATTTCCTCCATAGCCTCGACCAAGCAAGGACAGCATAGCTAGGGAGAGTTTTAAATTTTTCTAAGCTCATTATTGAGTCATATATGATGAATGAAAATAAGGGAAGGCCTTGGAAAAAAATTAGAACTCATAGAAAGTGAGTTGGTACTTTAGGTTCCATATTATGACCTGAAGAAGCAATATGTAGTCAGGCTTTTTGTTTTAATTGTGTGATGTCTCCAAGAGGCTTAAAAGGAGTCAAGAATCATATTTGAAAGGAAAGAATGGAGCCTAGAATTTATTTGAGGGGTGTTGATTCATTAAGTGAATTTATGGACCATAATAGGGTTTATAGAATAATATAGTGTCTAAACAAGTTATGTGGCTTTAGAATTTGTTTCATGAACCTAATTGGCTCCCATAAATTATGTATAAGCCAAGAGAAACCTTCCCCACATGTTTGTGGGTGTGTGTCCAAAGCAAGGGAGGGAGTTTCAAGAGAAAAAGTGTGTGATTGTGTGCAAGATAGCTCTCTCTACCTTCTCTCATGCATGGATGTGTGTCTAGCTTGTCTTAGAATGTGTGTGTGTGTATTTTCAAGTTACGAAAAGTATGCTAGCATGATTTTATATGTCATGATTTCATGATGACATGTTATGTTTTTAAATGATGCCATGATGTTTGTTTGAATTTACTTGAGTGTGGAAAGGCTATGAACTCTTAACCATGGGGATGATAAGTCAAGAACCCTTGAGATTGGTTGAGACAAAGCAAAGAATCTCCTAAAAGTAAAGTGGGCTCCCAAGAGTATGATTGAGTCCAAGAATCTCTTAAAGAATAGGTGAGGCAAGTTCAAAATCCATGAGGTAAAGTGTGAGGGCAATCCATCCACTTAGCAAGCTCTTAAATGTTTTGTATGACTTGTTCACATGCAAAGCTTGCTTCTTGAATGTTCATGACTTCCATTATATCCATGCATGCATTTTTAAGACTTGCTTTGCATATATTATGTATAATTGAATGGGAGATGAGTTATTGGGATTCTTTAAATCTCATTTCCTCCTCTCCAATGATCTCACATGCTAGGTGGACTAAGTGGACAAGGTAATGGAAGCCAACCACCTTGAAGAGAAGAGTTTGACACCAACATGCTTAATCTTTGCTTTTTAAAACCATAATGATGTCAAATGTTGTAACATCTTGATGTATATGGTATATGACCTCTTAGACATGTGTAATTATGATATTATGCTATGTATGAATGTGAGAATATGTTTAATAGTCATTAGAATGCGAAATGGGTATATAGTGGCAAATT
>JAIUCV010001513.1:0-86727 GCA_026724425.1 Erythrophleum ivorense | reverse complement strand
TAGAAGGCTGGGCAGAAGTGGGATGTGATATAAGGAGAAAAAGGCCAAGTTATAACATACTTTCAAAATTCTAATTTAGTCTCTCATCTTAGTTCTTTCCATTTGGCTCATTTCAACTCCTTTTTGAGAACTGTCTTTTCCATATGAAAATTCAAGTTTTCTAATTCATAAAATGTCTATGGTTTCACCCAAATTAGATTTAAAATCTTACCAAATGATTTAGTCAAAGTTTTAGTCAATCGATATTCTAAAATGTAAATTGGAGATGTTTTGCCCATTCCAGAGGTTTTTATAGTTTTTAGAGCCTTTGAGAACCTCAAAAAACTCAATTTTCTCATTTAAAAATCCCTCCTTTAAGTTTTCTAAAAATTTTCAAAATTACAAAAATGTCACTGGCCTTTGTAGCTTTCTGTTTAGCCATTTTTGCTCTAATTTTAAGCCATCATTAGCTTTATATTCTCATTTCTACATGTTATATGTTATATTGATTGTAACAAATTAGTTATGTACGAATTTGAGAGATGGAATGGTGAAAATCCATATATAAGCATTATGGAACCATTTGGCACTTTTAGTAAATAAAAATTCCACTGCTAAAAGTTTTATTATTGTAAATTGCCTTAAATGAGCATTAGTGGATGGTAAAAATGAGAAAATACGTATGATGTAATAATGGAGACATTTAGGAAGGTTGAAGTGAACATACTTCTCTTGAAGGCAATTAAACAGATTCTTAAGTAAGCAAAGTTTCTAAAAGAGCTATACACTGATAAGATGAAGTTGAAGGTTAATAAGAACGAGCATGGGGAGAAATGTGTTAGCATTAACCTAGCTAGCTATGCTTGCCAAATGCATGGATCCTAGGATATTCACCATCCCATGAACAATAAGGAATATATAGTTTAACAATGTTATGTTAAATCTAGGTGTTTCAATTAATGTGATGCCTAAGTTTGTTTATTCTTCATTGCAGATTAGAGAATTGAAGCTGACTGGGGTGGTGATTCAACTAGCAAATAAGAGAAAAGTGTACCCTATAGGAGTCCTTGAAGATGTTTTAATAAGGGTAAAATATTTTATTTTTTCTGCTGACTTTTATGTTTTGAATTTGGAAGATGATAATGCACATGGAAATGCACCGTTGTTTTTAGGTAAACCTTTCTTAAAAATTGGCAAAATAATTATTAATGTGCATAATGGTACTCTTTCAATGGAGTTTAGTGGCAATGTGGTTCATTTTAACATCTTTGATGCGATGAGACATCCTATAAAAAAACATTCTACTTTGTAAGTGAACATGATAGATTTGTTAGTTGATGATGTTTGTGATGATATAGTTTCTAAGCTTTCTAATATTACTAAATTTATGATAATATTCAATGCTCAGATTATTATCATGAAATGAACAAAGATGCTGTATGTAATGACTAGTAATTTAGAAATTAAACTAAACCTTATAAATTAATACTAGAACACCCTAAAGCAGAGTAAACTAAGGCCAAATAAGATTAGAATGAGAAATAGAACATCTTAAAATGTGGCTTAAAGCCTAAGGATAGCCTGAAATCGAAGCCAAAATAGCTAAACAAAATTAAAGAATAATACAGTGGCATAATCATAATGTCGGGAAACTTTTTGAAAACTCAAAGGAGGGAAATTTAAATGAAAAAATTGAGTTTCTCAAGATTTTCAAAGGCCCTAAAAACCATAAGAACCCTTATAATGGTCAAAACCCCTCCAATATGCATTTTAGATTATTAGTTAATCAAAACTTTGACAAAATAGTTTGGTATGATTTTAAATCCAATTTGGGTAAAACCAATGGCATTTTATAAATCAGAGGACCTAAATTTCATGATGGAGAAGATGATTCTAAAAAAGGAGTTAAAATGAGCCTAAATGGAAGGAACCAAGATGAGGGACTAAATTGGAATTTTGAAAAATGTTATAAATGGGCTCCCTTGGTTCTTATATCACGTCCCACTCTTCCCCATCACCCTAACCAACTTTCCTTTGGTCCAAAACAAATCCAAGAGCAGACCTAAGTGGCACACAAGTAGAGGGAGCAAAGGGAAGGAAATCAAGGCTTGAAAGTGTAAGAATTCATCACTTTTTCATGCTTCTCCCTTCATTAAACTTCTCCTCTTTCTCTTTTCTCTTCTCATAGTTTTGGTGACTTAATTGGTGCTATTTCATGGCTAGTTTAGTAGAGGGAAGAGAGGATTTGCATAAACTCTTGGAAGCTTGAGAAATCTCTCTTGTAAAGCTTTGAAACAAGGTAATCTTTTCCATATGAAACTTGTTCTTCTTGGCTCTTCTCCCTCTCCATGTGTTTGGCTAGAATTAGGGTCATATGTAAGGGACTTTATTTTGATCCAAACTTGGTAGGAATTAGGGTTTTGAAGCATGGTAAATCACATAGAATAATTAAAATTCAAAAAGAACCTATATATAACAAGTTATGGCAATTAGGGTTTTGATTGCACCTAGGGAAATTTAAAGCTTTCTAATGATATTCTAGGTAATGTAAGAGCATGTTTGAGTTCATAAAAGACCTAGAAAGCTTCACAAGTGCCAAATTCCCTAGAAAATTAAATGAAACTCCATGGGCTCTTCACTTAGGGTATGTCTCGACCAAGCATGGAATCAAGCACATAGGGAGGGTTTTCATAAAAGCGATGGAAATGAATAAATTTCAAAAGTAAGTCCTTGAAAGTGAATTGGTTAAATCTAGAAAAATTAGAATAATGATCTAGAAATTAAGTAATAAAAATAAAAGGCCAAAGGTGCCATGAAATAGAAGCTAAAATAACCAAATGGAATTTGATGAAATGGTTACATAACGTAATGGCAATTTTGTAATTTCGGGCAATTTTTAGAATACACATAGGAGGGCTTTTTAAATGAAAATTTTGAGCTCTCTGAGGTTCTCAGAGACCCTGAAAACTATGGGAAGCCTTGGGACAATTAAAACCCCTTTCGGTGTACATTTTCTAATGATAGTTAACCCAAATTTTGACCCTTTAGTTCAGAAAGGTTTTAGCTCCAAATTGAGTGATTCTAAAAGAATTTTATAAGATTGAGAACCTAAATTTTATGATGGAAAAGATGGTTCTCAAAAAGGGGCTAAAATGTATCTAAAATGAAATTGCCAAGTTTACAGGACATAAATGAAATTTCTTTAAAACAAATTCTTTCTTAAAGCTTCTTAAATTGGATGTCCTACCCCTCTCCTTCTTAGACCAGCTTACTTTTCCCCAAAAACCAGAAAAGTGACCTAGAGAGAAAGGCATACCATTGAAGAGGAAAAAGGAAGAAGAAAAGCTAAGAAAAAAGTAGGAAATTCTTAGTCTTCTCTTTAGCAAACTTCCTCTCCTCCTTTTCCTATTTCTTTCTATGGATTTATTAATGCATTTAGGTCTATTTTGAGCTCAAACTAGAGGGGAGGAGTTTGAGTTTCAAGAAGGGGAGCCAAGCAAAGAGAAGAGCTCTTGAAGAAGCCTAGAAAACTAAGATAAAATGCTAGTCTCCATGCTCTTCTTCCTTGTTTTTGTAAGTGCGTGTTTCACCCCATATATGGACAGCCAAGAAGGAGTGAGTTTTGAATCAAACCAAAGATGAACCTTAGGAATTAAGGTGTAGGAACTAAGATTATGCAAAGAGAACTAAGAAATGACTATTGGTTTCCAAGAAAGAAAAGTTAAGGATTCAAGAACTTCAGCAAAATTCTATTTTGTTCCAAGAGTTCCTAGGCCAAGGTGAATGTTTGTATGAGTTCTAGAGACCCCTAGAGAGCTTTCTACATGCATTTCCCATCAAGGAAACAAAGAAAACTCCTTGGTCCCCTTTAATGAAGCATGTCTTGGCCTAGGGCAAAACTAATACTTAAAGGATGTTTTAATTTCTTCCAAGCTTAGTTTTATATCATATATGATGGGAGAGTATGAGAGGAAACCTTAGAAAAAATTTAAGAAGCCTAGAGAGTGAGATGGTAGCATGGGTTCCATATTGTAACTTGAAGAAGCAACATGTAATTAGGCTCCTTAAATTAATTGTATGATGGCTCTAAGAGGCTTAAATAGAGTCAAGAACCATAGATGGAAGGAAAAAATGTAGCCAAGATTATGAATTATTGATGTTGCTTCATTAGGTGCCTTATAGAACCATAATTGAACCTTAGAAGCAATCTACCTTTTCAAGTGCATATGTAGCTTTAGAAATTGTTCCAAGAGTATAATTGGCTTCCATCTAATGTGTTTAGGCCAAAGAAATCAATTTTCACATCCTTGTAAGTGTGTGGCCAAGGGAGAGGAAGCATTTCCAAGGGTTAAAGTGTGTTTTTGCCACCAAGGTAGCTCTCCCTTCTTTCTCTCATGCATTTTTAGATGTTTTCTTATCTTTAAATGTATATGTGTATGTTTAAACTATGAAATATGTTTCTAGTAAATGATCACATGCCATGGTACCATGTCGCTATATTTATATGCTTGAAAGATGCTTTATGGATAAGTTTTGGTTTGCTTGGGCTTAGTGAAGCCAAAAGTCCCTTAGCTAGGGTAAGGATAAGCCAAAAGTTTTTAAGAATGGGTGAGACAAAGCCAAAAGTTTCTAAAGAGTAAGGCTTAGTCAAAAGTCCTTTAAGAAAAAGGGTGAGGCAAGTCCAAAAATCTTAAAGAGAATGGGTGAGGCTAAACCATTGCCTTGGCAAGCCTATGTATGTTATTTATGACTTCTTGAATGCAAGAAATGTTCCATGCCTATTTATGAGTTTCAAGATAGCCATGCATGCATTTTTAGACTTGAATTTGCATCCATTATGTGTACTTGAAAAGGAGAAGAGCAATTAGGATTCCTAGAATCTCACTCTTTCCTCCCCATTACCTAACATGTCTAGGTGGACTAAGTGAGCAAAGGAATGGAGGTCATCAAGCTTAAAGGAAGAAGATTGACATGGAAATGTGTTATGTATTCACTTTGTAACTATTTTCATGGCATATGATGTAATCTTATGGTGAATATGATGTAAACCCTTTTGAACATGTGTAATTACATGGATACTTAATGTATATATGAAAATTGACCCCATTGGAATGATATAACATATTTTTGACATTGAATGGCAAGGTAGAACTTGTATGTTCTTATGTATACCTTGGAGTGGGAGAGTGAGTTTGTGAGATCTAGGTTTGTGAACCTTGGAGACATGTTTAATAGGCTATTTTGATGCTTTGCCCCCTGCTCAAGTGGCCCTAGAAAAACTAGAAGCAAAAATGGACCATTTGTGACCCTTTGAGAAGCCAAAATGCACTAATTTGCTACTTTATGTCAAGATCTAACTAAATGAACGAATTTTCTCATGAAATTTAGCATGCATATAGATATCATCTAGAGCTTTTTGGGAATTAGCTAGATTATTTAGAGCTCTGTAAAATTAATTATGAATTTTTAAAATTGACAAATTTCTGCTATTATGATATGGTTACTATTTATATGGTCAATTTTTTCTCCTGTGTCATTCAAGGGTCAAATGGTATCCAATACTCATAAAATTTTATAGAGACATGATAAGATTTCTATGGCCACTAAGATCACCCTAATTAAATATCTAAGCAGGGAGATATGAATTTTTGAAGTTCAGAATCAATACTCGTAATACAACAGTACCTTTGGTATTGTTCCATTGATTTCTAGTGGCTAGATATTCCTGTTTTGATCTAGAATTATTTTTAGCATATTTAAAATCTGTAGCTTTCGAGAATGGTATAGTGTGTATGATTTCTATTTTTCTAGATTTAGTTATGATTTTTCAAAGTTAGCACCAAAAATCTGTCAGTAGAATTCGAGATTGACTTGCATTATTTTGTGTATGTTGTTGGAGATTGTGCCCTAATCCAATCATTTGTAAACATTGTGCTTCATCAAGAATAAAAGTTTTTCTGTTATAATTATTATATTTGCATGTTTCTATAATAATTATACTTGGATAAATTATATTAATTATTCTAAATATCCCTAGTTGATCATCATTGTGGGAACGATGATGAATTAAGACGAGTATGATTTTGATTGATAGTTATGAGTCAATCATGTATGGAGATACAAATCAAAATTATAGGCACTTGTTGGGAATAGGGCACTGGATCGACCCGTCATGAGGTAGCTTCATGGATTAGGTCATAAGCGTACCTCATATATAACCGTGTCACTAATCCCTCATACTTGAGATCATCATAGATTCTAAAATGAAGGCACTGTACTTTGGCATTATCAAAAGTCACCTTTGACCGAGTGATCATAAAGGTTATGGTCGACCATAGTGGACTCCATGTAGAGAATGATAAGTAGTCAAGATGAAATTTGTCTCTCTGGTTAACGGAGAGATATCTTTGGGCCCCTCGATGAGTGAGACTGAGAAATGCATGGCCATGCTTGAATGGAAGGGTTTTCCATTCATTCTGTTAGTCTGCACGTAAATCGAGAGAAACTAATGATCGAGTAAGATAAGGATGATATTTCCATGTCTCATGCTCAATCAAGATATCATGTGATAAAAGGGATGTGATAGGGTTATACGATAGGCTGTATCAGATCACTAAACCCTATGTGATTTGGGTAGTCACTATGTCTTACTAGAAGCCACTGGTAACTTGTGGGTGCAATAACGTTGTTGGCCCACTGCCAATATCATATAGGCCTACAGGGTCGCACAAAAGAACGAATCAACTTGAACAAGAATGTCCAAATTCATTGAACCTAGAATTGTGTCTAGATTCGATGAATGTTACGCTTAATTAAGGTGAGATAATTATATATATATATATATGATCTATATATGTAATTAATTCAAAATATAAATATATATATTATTTGATATATATAATATATATATATATATAGAAATTCGACATATATATATTTATATTTGATATGAATATATATATTGCATTATATATTTCAATATATATTTATTTATAAGATAAATTCAAATTTCAACTAATTTATTTAAGATTAATTTGGATTAATTTAAATAATGTATTTAAATTAACTAATTTAATTTAAATATACCTCTATAAAAGGAGAGATAGGTTAGGGTTTAGATACACAAAAGAGTCAGCTTTCTAAAACCTTAAGTCGTCACCCTAGAAAGAGAGAGTGCGACTATACACCAAGAGAGAGAAAGTGTACGGACGCCTAGAGAGAGAATATCATCTTCTCATCAATTTGCATACAGACATGGTAAACAAAGGTGCTAGCATGCCTTTCATGTTGCCAGATCGTTCATGTGGATACCGGTAGAGGGGGCTGCACATAGACGTCAGTTCTGGAGATTTAAAAGGACAAAGCGCACTGCAAAGGTAATATTTTATCTCATACTCGGTTTAATCAAGTCAACGGATCCATGGGAGGAAACAAATTAAAATTTTTGCTACGTGTATAGTACGTTTCTATCATATGTATGATATGAGCTTGAGTTTTTTGCAACATTTTGAGATGATTTTGAGTTGCATGTATGTATTTAAATAGGAGAATGAGATGAATGAGTTCAAAAGGTCCACGGGACATGAAATGAAAATTTTAAGCTTGATGTAACACAAAAATAATGGAACATTTTAATTGAATTTCCTTGCCAACTTTCCCCTTTCCATGGAGTGTCACTAAGAAATGAGTAAGAGAGGCTATATAATTATGGTGTTACAATTTTATGGCTAGTTCAGTAGAGGGAAGAGAGGATTTGCAGAAACTCTCAAAAGCTTGAGAAAGCTCTCTTGGAAAGCTTTGAAACAAGGTAATCTTTTCCATATGAAACTTGTTCTTCTTGGCTCTTCTCTCTCTCCATATGTTTGGCCAAAATTAGAGTCATATGTAGGGGACTTTATTTTGATCCAAACTTGGTAGGAATTGGGGTTTTGAAGCATGAAAAATCACATAGAATAATTAAAATCCAAAAAAGAACCTATAGATAACAAGTTATGGCAATTAAGGTTTTGATTGCACTTAGGGAATTTTGAAGCTTTTTAATGATATTCTAGGTTATGTAAGAATATGTTTGAGTAAGAGACTTAGAAAGCTTCACAAGTGGCAAATTCCCTTAAAAATTAAATGAAACTTCATGGGCTCTTCACTTAGGGTATGTCACAGCCAAGCATGGAATTAAGAGCATAAGGAGAGTTTTCTTTGATTCCAAGGATAGAAATAATCTAGATATGAATTATAGACACCAAAGAATCCATTGGTTTGAATTTAAAAGTCATATTTTGAAAGTTGTAAGTTTAGGTTTCTTTTAGGTATAAAGAAACAACTTGGTATTTGACTCCTTGAAATGAGTTTGTAATAACTCTAATGAGTTTAAATAGAGTCATAAGACTTAGATTGAGTTAGAAATTGGAGCCAAGATCATGAATTATATGATTTGCTTCATTATGCCCTTGTATGGAACCATAAGCATGCCATAAGCTAGAAGTAGCTTGTGTAAACTTTATGTGAAGCTAGAAATAGTTCCATTAATGTATTTGTGTCTTGTTTGATGTTTCTAGAGCAAGCAAATTAAGCTTCCTCCAAGTGTGCATGTGAGGCCAAACCAAAAAGCTAAGGAACCAAAGGAGAATTTGTACTTCTTGATCCAAGGTAGCTTTGGTAGCTCTTCATCCATTCTTATATGCATTTCTTGGTTGCTTGATTGTCATTGAATGCTTATATGTATATTTGAATCATGAAACATGCCTTTAGCTATTGGCTTGATGTTTTGGTACCATTATGCTTTTTGAATTTTATTTGGAATGTGAGTTTATTCTTGATGTAACACCATATCTATCTAACTTATCTCATCTCATTTCAAATTCATTTCTTTTGGCTAAGCAAAATTTCAAGAAATTATTCCATTAAAATAATGCCTTATTTTGCATTGCATAGCGAATAAAAATTTTATTTCATGTCTTGTGGACCATATGAATACATTCATCTCATTCTTCTATTTAAATTCATACATACAACTCAAAACCATCTCAAAAAACTCACGCTTATAGTATACGTACACAAAATAATATAAGGCTGTCTTGGGTTCTGTTGCTAGATTTCTAGTGTCAACATTGAAAAATCATAACTAAATCTAGAAAAATCAAAATCATACACACTATACTATTCTGGAAATCTATAGATGTTAAATTTATGCTAAAAATAAGTTTAGACAAAAATAAGAATGTTTAGCTATTGGAAATCAATGGAATAGTACCAAAGGTACTGCTACATTTTTCATAAGAAGCCTTACTTATAAATTTTTCAAAATGATGATTTTGCCCCTATTTGCAAAATCATTCCATTTGGACTCATTTTTTTAGGTTTTTTAAGATCCGACTACTCCTTACAAAAATTTAGATGCTCTTTCATATAAAAACATTATTTTTAGAGTTCAAATGGCTTAAATTAGTGAAAAAATAGCTTCACTTAAAGTCCTAACACTATTTAACTCTTTTAATGTAACATCCGATTTTCTGAAAATCTAAGAAAACGTAAGGAAATGCAAGAAACGTAACACATGGTTTCTTTGTCAACGTATAAAATTCACCGGATACAAAAGGAAGTCCCCCAAATGGAGTAAATTGAGATCTAATAAAATTAGAATAATATTCTAGACCGCAAATAATGATGAGTCAAAGCCAAAGGTGCCCTAAAATTAGGGCTAAAATATATGGAAAAAAAGGGATAAAAAAAAAGTCTCGAAGAGTCTCTGAAGTCAAGTATGAAGAAGCCAAGAACCCAAAATGCAAACAAAAATTATGAGTAGGGCAAGATGTATAAATTGCTCGAAATTTCAGGAAACCCTAGTTTTACCCTCTATTCGTGGCTTTAGGAATGAATATCAAAAAATCGGGCAAGAATCTCATAAATCCGTGACCCACGCTTAAACTTAATTCGATGAGATGGGTCCAATGACGTTATGTTGTCCGGATGGCTGGGTGGGATCCGGTCCAAGATCTGGTTATCCCAATCAGTAGCCATGAGTAAAATAGAAAAAGAAAGTTGTAACAACTATAGAAATAGAAATAGCTAAAGGGCTAAGAAATCCTTAAGGAGTTTTAGGGACTAAATTGCAGTAAATGAAAATTTTATAGCACAATCATAATACAGAACGATGAAATTACACCTATAAACTCGGATGTCCGATTTACATCGAAATTTATGAGGATTGAGGTTAAGGCCCCTGATCCATGTTTGAGGCTCAATATGGCTAGAAAGTAGAGGAAACAATATTTATAAATTGTAGAAAGTTTAAAGGTATATATTGTACCGTAAAACCTTAATGGGGCCCGGACACTAATTTTTAGACTGTTGTAAGGCCCAATAGCTGATTCTAAGGGCCCAACAAGAGAAAAGAAGATATAATTAGGGTTTTAGAGAAGATGAAACCCAAATATAAATTTCAAATGAAAAGGAAAGGAGAAAAGGATTTTAGTTATTTTAAAGAATTAACCATGGTTAAGTTAGAAACTAACTATGGTTGAGTTAAGGAAGTTAACCATGGTTACTATTCATGACTTAAGGGCTAAGAAAAGGTGTCCAAGTGTGTGGTCAAGAATTTTTGGAAGAAGATATTTAGTTATGGAATTAGAAAATCAAAAGAAAAAGGAATGAAAGGTTAAGATTTGATCTTAAAAAGGTTTATCCAAGGGTCCAAATTTAGTATGACCATTTAACTTCATCCAAATTCATCTCCTTCACCTCCATTCCACCATTTTCACGCCACACACAAGGGAGAAAGAAATAAAAATGTGACAAGAGAGAGGGGGGGAGAAAAAGTGGAAGAAGAAATGAAACCAAGCAAAATTACCACAATTCTTCACTAAATTTCTTCATCTTCTCCATCCTCCAACCATCTTCTCCAAAGGGCAGCTGCATATTCATCTTTTCTTCAAGGTGGAATGTTGCACTAAGTGGGAAGAGAAGGGATTTTAGAGTGAGAAAAGCAAAGGAAGCAAGGATTAAGCTTAAAGAGTAAGTTTTCTCCACCTTGCACTTGAAAATCACATGCTTTGAGTTAGTTTTGTTAAACCCTAGCTATGAGTCACTTTTGGACAGCATATGGATGATTAAAAATGAAGTTAATATGTTGAATATGAAGGCCTTGAAATGAAGTTTATATGTTAAACATGAAGGCCATATGAACTTAGTTATTGTTGTTATGTGCTGAGACTTTGAAAAATACAAAGATTGTAATCTTTGGGAAAATAGAAATCATGGGGAGATGCTGTCCGAATTTTCCCAAAATTTTTATACTGTTTTCTTAATGTCTTAAAGCCATGTATACCAAATTTCAAGTCTTAAAACATAAAGTAAGAGGCTATGGAATTTTTAGAACGAAAGAAACTCACTTTTGAGCCTAAAACGGAGCCAGATTATGTTATGACCAAAACATAATGTTGGGGCTGGAATTTGATGATTTTATCCATTCCAATGGATTTAAAAGGGTGTTGTTAGCTAGGAATACCTATGGGAAAGCCCTCAAAACTCATGGGATAAAATTCCTAAATTTTGGCCAAGAAATGCATACTATTCAGCCATAGTGAATGGGAAGGGAAGGAGTTGGATTTTTCCAATTCCAATGGTCACATAAAGTTTAAAAAGGTCATACTACTTTAGAAGTTAAAATTTATGTGTTGATTGTAATGAATTATTATTATGATTATAGGGTTTGATATTTGTTTTGGGAACTCCAAAAGCAAGTAAACCGGTCCTAAGGATTGAGGAGCAAAGTTTGCTAAGGTAGTAGTTTTCCTCTCTCTTTCCTTAAGCTTGTACGTTTGTATAATGATGAGTGTTATGCTATATCAAATTGTTATTTATGCTATAAGATGAGACATGTATGTTTAGACCATGCTTGGCCTTGTATGAAATTCCTTGTATTCCTATATGGTATGTGGCACCTTGATTGGCATTATGTTATGTACTTACATGCTATCTTGTGAATGAGATTAGTTTACTACTACTGAGATTTCATAATCTCACCCCAAATATAACCTATGCTAGGTCCGAGTTCAAGCAAAGAAAGGGCAAAGAGTGTAGGGGGCATAAGTTGAGGACCTTACTTTTATGTATCACATTTTGACATATAATTAAATATTTTAGATTACTGCGTGTATGAGTTATGTTATGATATTGTAAGGTACTCAAGTATGGAATGGAAAGTCATGAATATAATCAACCCTTGAGTAAATAGAATATGACTGGTGTGCCTAAAATGCAAAAATGCATTTGCTTATATAAAGGCAAAATAATAATAACAATATGTCAAGTGAGCGGTAAAATTGTCTAGTTTTTGTAGGGACACTTTAATATGAATTTATATGCATTTCGCTGAGGAAGTATTTTTTCCTTGTAAAAAGCTTAAAGAGCTTAAAGTAGAGCCCTAAACCGACCTCATACGATTTTTTTATAATTAATTATGTTTTTCAAAGTTAGATAAGAAATTAGAAATGACTAAATGAATAGTGAAATTGTATGAGGAAGTTTTTAATAGGAAAAATTTTAATTAGTTCAGGTTTCCATTGACTCCTCTAAGCTTTATATGAGGTAATTGTAGTAGGAAAAGTGTTATAAAATAAGGTATGACATTTATGGTATCAGAGCAAAGTTTCAAGCTTTTTTAAGGTTGTATATGGCTTGAGGATGTGGCTATAAGGTGATGTAAATGTTTATAGAGTTATGAAAAGCCTTATATGAGGTATCTTGGGTGTGTAAAGGTGACTTATGTTTTTATTTATACTAAATGAGTTGTGAATGGTCGTGAGTAGGTGGTCAGTTATGGGTGAGATTGGCCTTTAGTTCTAGAACAAAGTTAGGTGATCTAACAACTAGAGCCCTATAATTTATAGTGGCTCGCCGGGATCAGTGGCAAGCTCTGTGTATTAGGCAACAAGAGAAGATTGTGTAGCTACTAGAGAGGCTTGCCTAAAAAGGTTATAAGAGGCCTAATCTCTCTGAGTGCCACACTCAGACCATTCAAGGATGTCTTGCCCAATGCAAGAGCAAGCAGTGAGACAGCACAATATGCGGTAAAGCTGCTATCGCACAGAGTAAGTGTTAAGGGAGTTGTTTACCTCTAGCCATGACACCCAGATATTATAATGATGTGAAGAGCCCAAAAAGCAATTCCCTCAAGCTAGAGGTTTGAGTTATAAGTTACACTCCATAGAGCCCCGACAGCCCAGAGGTGATAGTTAGTTATGTATGTCTACAAGTAAAGCAAGAAGTGGAATCCTCTAGCTTCGATGATGGGCTGCAAATAGAGATGGTGAGGCTCGGATCACATAGCTCAAGAAAAAGCTTCTAGTTATAGTGGAGTGTATTGTGACATGAACGGCCTTATTGGTCATATTCAGGTTAACATGAGAAATGAGCTACTATGGGGTCAATCGATGCACAGAGAGCAAGGACTCCTAGTATAAGTAAAGAAAAAGAATAATAAATGGTCACGAAAAAAAATTAGTAAGTAACTTCTGATTAGTGGGCCTAGTAGTTGAAACTGAGAAGGGAACTCTTAGATAATATCAAACACAAGTATAAGCTGAAACTTAAGAAAAGTGACTAATAGCATCATCCAGGTGAGATGTGTAACACCCGAAAACTTAATTAAGGTCTTAATCATGGATTCAGATTAATTAGGAATAATTAATATAGGATGATTGGGCAAGTTAAGTGAATGGAGATTTTAGAGAAATAAATTATTAATATGGGTTTAAGATTTTGATTAAATTAAAACCTAATTTGGGCCCAAAATTAATTTGAATAAGCCATGGGTAAGGATTTATGGAGGCCCAATGATTTTAGGTGCAAGCCCAACTCCTTATTATAAGATTTAGGCCAAGAGAATCACTTAGTAATAACCCAATCTGATTTAATGAAATAGAGGCCCAAGACTCAATTTATATAAGCCCTTATAGTTGGCCCAACACACATTATGCAAACCCAAATTAGATTGACCCTTGGCCTGACCCTATCAAGTTGCTGCAGCCCAACTTATGAAATAAGGCCCAACAAGAATGAAAATCTGAACCCACAAGGAATTGGGCCATCGGGTCAGCATATTTCACTTAAACTTAAAATGTTCTGTAGCCCACTTCACTAAACAAAAGCCTAATAAGCAAACATCTGAACTTAAGTGGATTTTGGGCTTTAAGGTTGACCCAAACCCATCTAAAACCCTAACTCTTCAGCCTCTCCCTCATTTTGCTGAAACTCAAGAGAGAAAATTCGGAGGTTCAAGGGAGGCTAGGGTTCTACCAACATGGAAGCTCCATTTTTTACTCCTAGAGGATGATTTAGCCAAGGTGAGTTATATATAACTTGACCCTCTCATCCTCCTCTTCATTTTGGTCCGATTAATTTCTGGGTTTGAGCATTTTCATCTTCTTCTCAAATCTGAAATTTGGTGTTGGGTGATTCCTTGCAAGATTTTCGAACTTGGAGGTTAGAGGGAGGATTAGGTAAGCTTTTCCCTTCCATTTTGTGTATCACTTTGCTGGAAAATGCCCCTAAGGATGTATGGTAGAAAACCCAATTTTCTGGGCTTGATTATTGAAATGCGAATTTTGGTGAGTCCATGATGGATTTTCGGAGGTGAGGCTATGGCTGTTGTTAAGTAAGTATCTCCTTCCCATTTTGATGCATTTTCTATTAGTTTGAGACTCCTATAGTTGACCTATAATATGGGCTTTTGTTTCATGTGAAATTACACAAAAATTGGAGTGAACTATGGCAATTTCTGGTGTGGGAAAGTTGGAATCCGAAATTAAATCCCTTGGTAATTAGGTGAGTAACCTTTGGTCTGTCATTAGTAGTTCAACTATTTAGATATTTGATTATGATTAGAAATGATGATAATTATGCTTGTTATAGGCTTGGTGTGCATTTGGATTATTATGGTAGCTAGAGGAAGAGTAATTGGCTTCATTGAGGTAACTGGGGTTATTCTTCACTTCCATGTATATGTTCATGTTGATATGATATTGTTTGCATATATATGGTTTTGAAATGTTAAATGATTGGTTCACTACTTGAATTGTTATTGTGATTGGACCTTGTGAGTCCATGGTGGAGCTGTGGTGCGACTGCCACCAGTGCATGTGCTTTGATCGGGCATTGGGTTATGATCAGACCCTAAATGCACTAAGCTCTGGTTGGGCTCATTATGGAGTAGGTGCCGTGGACGGACCTCTCCCAGTGTTATTGGCCATTAACATGTTGTGTATGACTACTGGTATGGGACAGTAGTTATTTGTAGTTCAACTAGTTCATTTGCAAATTGAATTGATGATTCTGGTATTGATGACATGAAATTGCATTGGATTGATTAACTTGTACATATATATGGAATCTGCCCTTTTGTTATTGAGATTATATATCTCACCCCGTTGTGGGCTAACATTTTCAGGGACCGGACCTCTTAGTGGCAAGGAGAAAATTAACGGGAGTTTGCTAAATGGTTTGGTAGCACATAGGTTTGGGAGCTTTGACAATGTATTATAATTAAATTACTAGTTTTGTATCATTACTGCATTGCATCATGAGTTGCCAAGTATAGAGATTGTATATGTAATTTGATTATCATAGAATTGAACATTTTGATTGTAATTGGCTAATAATGGATAAGTGATTCGATTATATATGAACATTAAGCATTGACCCCATGCACCTTGTGACCATAATACATTTGCTGTCATTAATCTATGAACTCACTAGTTTATGGTAGCTAGAGGGTTAAGGATCCACATTTGAATTTTGAATTGGAAATGGAGGGTTAAATGAGTAAATAGGGTAGGAAACTACCATTAGAGTCATATAAAATGAGAGAAAGCAGTCCTAGAGAGTTCCTAAGATGAGAGCTAGAGTGTATGGGATGAAATTTGGGTAATATGATTACAAGAGGGAGTCACGCCGCAGCTAAGAGGGCTTTGCTGTGGCCAAATGAGAGACAGAGTCGAAGGGCGGCGTAGCACAACTAATCTTGCCGCGGCGCAAGGGAAGAAAATTGGCCCAAGGAGTGATAGTGGCGAGGAGCGCCGAGGCCTGATGAATATCGCTGCGGTGCAAAATGGGAAAAATCGCCCAGGAGGGTGATAGACCGGGAACTCGCTGCGGCGTAGTAGGTCCTGCCGCGGCACGATCCAAGGAAATTAATTAAGGGTTACACAGTAGCAAAACTCACTGCGGCGCAAAGGTATTACGCCGAGGCCAGAGTTGTGGGGTCGAGAACAGTAGTTCCAAGAAGCATTTCCTCCGTGACACCTTGTAGGCTGGCCCCGGTGAGATTTGCGAAGTTTGCCCCAGTAATTCCAGAGAGCAACTTGGCCGTGGCAAGGAAGGTATAGGCCGTGGTGCAAGTCTCTAAACTCATAATTTTAATCTAGAAACCCCCGTTTCTTCAATGGTAATGCTAGGAAATGATATAGGAATCCTTGTGGGAGGTTTTTGGTATGTTGGAACTGATAAACAGTTGAATCACAGACCCCTCATGATAATATAATTTCTTCTATGCATTCTCACTTGTGTGGTTGTTAAGTGATGACCCTAATATCAAGGTTCAAATTTCCCTATACTTTCGTAATGTAGTAAAATATAATAAAATCAAACCTTGATCATTAATTAATAATCGCGCATTTAACCATCAATACAATGATCAGAAGGTAGGATTGTCACAAGATGTATAGAAGAGAGTACAGTGTAAAAAATGAAATTAATTTGATTAAAAGCTCAGTGAAAGTCTCCATGGATCGAGAAAGGGAAGATAAGATACCCTAAATTGGGGAGGCCACTCAGTAGTGATTTACAAATTCCCTTAGATAGACCCTCCAAAATTATAGAGCATAGTGATAAGAGGAGCGAGGAAAAGCTAAGAAACTAGCCATAGAAGAGATGCCCTCACTTTAATAATGACTAAATAAGTAGACTAAGCCTAGAAAAGTAAGCAAACAGGGGTCCAATAGTTAGTCCAATGAGCTCCCTAATATGAGAATAATGTAGGGTTAAGGCACATGAGTAATTAAAGCACCCAGTAGAGCATAAGTCTTCAGTAAGGCAGAATCCAGACATTGAAGATGCGTGTCTTGGATTGGGTAAATGGAACCCTAAAATCAGTATACTGTGCTCCTGGGGATGAGACTAAGAGGTTGAACAGAGAGAAAGCCTAGCTCCAATATGAAAGTAGAAATAATTTGAGATAAATAGTGAGTGCCTTAGTACCCTCAGAGAAGCACGAGGGAGGTAGAGACCTCCTGAGAAGGTGAGTCTTTGCATTATATAAAGAAAGAGTGTAAGTCAAGAGCGCCATAGAATGTAATTCCTGGGATTTCATGAAATAGAATTTTCCTACAAAGGAATGCTCTAGTTAAAGAGCAAAGCAAGAGTAAGAGTGAAAAGTAAATCCCTTGATGTTATAAAGAATGAACAAGTAAAGAAACTCGGGAAAATATAGGTGCTCTTGAGTGTAAAGAAACTTGAACTGGCAACAAAAATAGCCAGTAGTAGAACATCCTCTTACCCAAGTAAGAGGATGGGAAAGGTAAAAAGAGAAAGAAAATATGATAGTGTTCAAGTCGAGGATATAATAAATTGAGAATAGATATTGAGTTTATGTGCTTAAGTGTTTAAGAAAGCATACTTGTCCTTAGTAAAGATGCCCTTCTAGCATGATATTGCCCGAAGTAAAAATAGTCGGGCAATGCAGAGAGATCTCAGGATGTAGTAGAGAAAGAATCCTACTTTCCCCGAGCACTTTGCGAAAATAGGGCAAATAAAGAGAAGTAAGAAAGGAATACTTTATATTATTGGAAAATTTGCAATATACAGGCGATAATGGCTTTGAGCTCTGTCATGAGGCACCTGTGTATTAGTGTTTGATGTTATGGTTTGCTTGCAACAATGATTACATGATATTAGGCCTGATCAACCTAATAGTAATGTGACTTGAGTGCATAACAAACGACAACATCAATCACCAAAGTGTCCCGATAATCAAAGGGTATCTTAGTTAGTTAAATAATAAGATAAGTTAGAAAAGAAAGGTAAAAGGATTCCAGTAATATTAGAATGATAAGAAAAGCATGCAGAAAGAAATCCTTAGTAAAGAATGTTCAGATCCAGATAGCATGAGTTCAGTACATATGATTTGAGTCCCTTATAGTACATGTAAACAAAATGAGTAGGGACCAATATGTAGCCTCTTTCCTACCATAAATGTTAACCACACCCAAAGCGTGAGATGCCCCAGTGCCAAGGCACTCAAAAGTAGAGTATGAGCATAGTTGGAAATTACAGGATATGAGAGGAAAAGATAGCTTAGTACAGTTAAAGTAAGTAAATTAATAAAGTAAGAAAAGAAAGAGGCTGAAGTGGGAACCTAAGGATCCTGTAGGGAGTGATGAATGAACATTAAGATGCTCCTAAGTATTAGCATGATGGGATCTTAGAGAATCAGATCACACAGAACCCACTTCACATGAAGAGCATGATGCACCTCTGAGTTTAGCCTCATCTATTATGGGCAATAGTCCCCGGACTTGGTGAGCATGTATTTTGCTGTCAAATACAGTGACCTTAGGCTTTAATTTCTCCCAGAGATGGATTGCAGTAGATCCTAGCATAGCACAGCGAGTTGTAGTAGACTCTAGCAGGGCTCTGAGAGGTCGCAGTAGATCCCACAGAGTTACAGAGAGCCCTAGCCACAACATGATAGTTCTCTGGTGAGATGACGGCTTGAGATAGTTTTACAGCGTAGTTAGTCTCAAAGACCAGTACAGTTTTAACTAGCCTTTATTTCAAAGACTACAGATCTCCTAAGCCTGGTAGACCATTGCCATAGAGATATAAAGGCTTTATTCAGATGGTTAGACCACTGACTAGCTCTCTTTAGAGATGAGTATAGTATATAGGATGAGGAAAGTAAGAAAGTATCCTTACAAGTTAAAGCCAGATAAACCACTACCTAGCAGACAGTAGCCCTGACCAAGGGATAGAGAGATCCCTGCATGCTAGCTTATGTATTCAGAAAGGGGTCAAGTGCAGTTTTAAATAAGGTAAGTGGTACAGTATGCCTCCATTGATCCAGATTGTGAGTATAGTTAGCATCCCACTAGAATTCAGCCATGGTCAGTGGTAGTTGCTCTTCGATGTTAGTACAGGAAAGAGTAAGAGTATGATGATTAGTCATTAAGCCAAAGAGTTATGTAAGCCCTCTCTCAAGTGAATAAAGAGAGTGAAACACAGTTTAGACCTGAAAAGGCAAGGGTAAGAAAAGACCAGTTAGCAAGGATATAAGAAAGGTCAGATGAGAATGTATCCCAAATTTTGAGGACAACATTTATTTAAGGGGGGGAGAAATGTAACATCCGATTTTCTGAAAATCCAAGAAAACATAAGGAAAGGCGAGAAACGTAACACATGGTTTCTCTGTCAACGTACGAAATTTAATGGATACATAAGGAAGTCCCCAAAATAGAGTAAATGAAGGTCTAATAAAATTAGAATAATATTCTAGACCGTAACTAATGATGAGTCAAGGCCAAAGGTGCCCTAAAATTAGGGCTAAAATAGATGAAAAAAAAGAGGATCAGAAAAAAGTCTCGAAGAGCCTCGAAGTCAAGTATGAAGGAGCCAAGGACCAAAATGCAAAGAAAAATTATGAGCAGGGCAAGATGTATAAATTGCCCAAAAGTTCAAAGAACCTTAGTTTCACCCTCTATTCATGGCTTTAGGCACAAATATCAAAAAATCAAGCAAGAATCTTAGAAATCCATGACCTAAGGTTAAACTCAAATCAATGAGATGGGTCCAATGACACCATGTTGTCTGGATGGCCAAGCGGGATCCGGTCCAGGATCTGGTTATCCCAATCAGTAGCCATGAGAAAAATAGAAAAAGGAAGTTGTAACAACTATAGAAATAGAAATAGCTAAAGGGCTAAGAAATCCTGAAGGAGCTTTAGGGACTAAATTGCAGTAAATGAAAATTTTATAGCACAATTGTGACAACCTTAACTTCTAATCATTGTAATTAAGGTTAAATACATGATTAATAACCATAAAGCAGGGTTACGTGGCACTAAGACTAATTACATTATGGAAATACGGGGAAATTTGAACCTTAATTTTATTAGAGTCATCAACCATATAATTACCAACACTCACGTACATCAGGGGAAACGAACATTCATTTATGAGCCTTGATTCTACTACCTATCATTTTTAACTCACATTTATCTTCTATCAATGTTTACAAGTCATCCCTTGAGGTTACAATATGGAAAACCAAGATTTCCTAGTCAATATAGGAGTTTCAGGACATTCGCCGCGACCAATTTCCCCTTAGCCGTGGCCAATTCCCCTCGGCTTCACCCCTCGCAACGTTACTAATTTCATCGCGGTGATAGTTGTGGTGAGTTGGATCTTCGCCACAGCCAACCTACATGGCACCGCAGCAAATAAGCCTCCTGAAACTTCCCTCGATCGCCTCTCGCTATTGGCCACGGCCAATACCTCATTTTGTCGCGACCAATTCCTCTCTGGAATGCCTGGCTCATTTTCACAAAAGTTCGTTGCGGCCAATTACCCGCTTTGCCGCAGCGAATTTCCCTCTGGATGACTCCCAGTTTAGCCTCTCATATTTCGCCATGGCCAATTCCACATTCGCCGCAGCCAATTGCTCCCTGGGACTTTCCCTGGGCAACTTTGCCACTATTGGCCGTGGCGAATAGTATTTTGGCCGCAGCTAAATGCCTTCTGATCTTTTTACTCTTAAAACCTTATCTCATACTCTCCACTCTCCATCTGGGGACTCTCTAGGGCCACTCTTCCACTTGTTATGAGGTTCTATTAGCACTTATCTACTGAATTCCCTAGCAATTGGATCATTACCCATCCCACAATTAAAGATGGATTCTCCTACTCATTCATTAGTCTTATATCAACAGATTTACAAGTCTCTCACAATGGTCATTCAATCATACTTTCATTGAGTATTTCATACATCCATAGTTCAAGTCTACATTAATATATCATAGAATTACATTACTCAAATAGTCAATATATCATAGGTTCACTAGCCAAAATGAAAGTCAAGGTTCATACATCCATCACCAGCTAATGTAAAGCCTATTTCTCATTAGTTACATTCCATGTTATCAAAATACAATCTCCTACACTTGGCAATGCAGATACATGATGATGCTATACAAAGGTTAGCAAAAATTAGCATCTACTCTATTCTACTCAGACCAAGTGTAGCTCCCTACACCCGGCCTCAACTCATGAATGTTCATCCACTTACTTGCCCTTATCCTTACCCGAAGAACCTTCACCTGAAATGTTTAATCCCATAAAATGGGATGAGATAAGAATCTCAGTAACCAAGGCAATCCCATCATATATTCCAGTTTAATTAGTATACATGTATAATTTCACATAAGCATCAACAAAATGCCAGTCATATCAATAAATGAAATAATTAGGCTATCATGATTACTATCCCATACTAGTAATCATATTTTTCACATGTTAAAGGCCATTAACCCCAGAGAGGCTCATCCATGGCACCCACTCCTCATTGAGCATAACCAGGGCTCAGTGTATCTGAGGTTTGATCATAACCCGGTGCCAAATCAAAGCACATGTACGGGTGGCAGCTGCACCACAGCTCTACCATGGACTCACAAAGTCCAATCACAATTCAACAGATAGCCAACCAATTCATTCAACATTTCAAATCATTCATGTACAACAACATATGAAATTAAATCAGATATATATATATATATGGAATTAATATAAACTTGATTACCTCACTTGTAGACAATTGCAACAGCCACCAATGGTATAAAATCTCCCTATAATCATAGCATCAAATAATTATTACTCTAATTCATCATTAAAAGTTGCAACAAGTACCCAAATAATTTAAAATGTTAATGACCACTTAGGGGAACACTTACCCAACTACTATAAGTCCTAAATTCCAATTGAGTGTGTCCCCCACCAGAAACTTTAGTATATCACCCAAATTCCTAAGCAAATTCGTACATAATTAACACCCACACTATAATCAAGTCATTAGGGTCTCAAATCAACATATTTACCTCAAAAAGAAGAGTTCATACCTATCTAATGACAGCCCTAGCCTCAATGTACGAATTTCATCAAAAAAGTCCCCAAACACCCATATTTCAGATTTTGGGTATGGTGAAAATACTCCAAATAAAAAACTAATCAGACCAAAATGAAGAGAAAGATGAGAGAATTAAGTTATATAACTATTACCTTGGCTGAATCTTGCTCTAAATGTGAGAAAATATAGATTTAAGCTAAAAACCCTAGCCTCCCCTTTGGACCTCCGATTTTCTCCTTTGTGTTTCAGAAAAATGAGGTAGTGGCTGAAGCATTTAGGGTTTTAGTTAGGTTTAAGTTGGGTCAAATATGGGTCACGGGTTGCTCCAAGGTCTATCTCCATTTGGGCTTCAGATTTTAGCTTGTTAGGCTAACTCTTATGCATTGGACTACTGAAATTCCATTGGGCCAAAACAAGTTTTAAGAGCTCAAAGGTTTTGGGTCTGCACAAGGGTTATTGGGCCAATTATAAGAGTCTAAACAAGGTGGATATTGGGCCTCTATCAGATTGAATTATATTAGGCCTGCACCTATTGGGCCCCCATTAGCCTCTTATGATGACCTTCTACATTAATTTAGGCTAAGATGAAATTTCTCTCCCAATTAAATCTCAAACCCATATTAATAATTTATTTCTCTAAAATCTCCATTCACTTAACTTGCCTAATTATCCTATGTTAATTATTCCTAATTAATATAATCCGTGATTAACACCTTAATTAATTATGGGGTGTTACAACAATCATAATACAAAACGGTAAAAATTACACTTATAGACCCGGGTGTTCGATTTACACTAAAATTTATGAGGATTGAGGTTAAGGCCCCTAATCCATGTTTGAGGCTTAGTATGGCTAGAAAGTAGAGGAAATAATGTTTATAAATTGTAGAAAGTCTAAAGGTATGTATTGTACCGTAAAACTTTAATCGGACCCAGACACTTATTTTAGACTGTTGTAAGGCCCAATAGCCGATTCTAAGGGCCCAATAAGAGAAAAGAAGATATAATTAGGGTTTTAGAGAAGATGAAACCCAAATATAAATTTAAAATGAAAAGGAAAGGAGAAAAGGATTTTAGTTATTTTAAAGAATTAACTATGGTTAAGTTAAAAACTAACTATGGTTAAGTTAAGGAAGTTAACCATAGTTACTATTCATGACTTAAGGGTTAAGAAAAGGTGTCCAAGTGTGTGGACAAGAATTTTTGGAAGAAGATATTTAGTTATGAAATTAGAAAATCAAAAGAAAAAGGAATGAAAGGTTAAGATTTGATCTTAAAAAGGTTGATCCAAGGGTCTAAATTTAGTATGACCATTTAACTTCATCCAAATTCATCTCCTTCACCTCCATTCCACCATTTCCATGCCACACACAAGGGAGAAAGAAAGAAAAACGTGAAGAGAGAGAGAGAGGGAGAAAAAGTGGAAGAAGAAGTGAAACCAAGCAAAATTACCACTATTCTTCACTAAATTTCTTCATCTTCTCCATCCTCCAACTATCTTCTCCAAAGGGCAGCTGCATATTCATCTTTTCTTCAAGGTGGAATGTTGCTCTAAGTGGGAAGAAAAGGGATTTTAGAGTGAGAAAAGTAAAGGAAGCAAGGATTAAGCTTAAAGAGTAAGTTTTCTCCACCTTGCACTTGAAAATCACATGCTTTGAGTTAGTTTTGTTAAACCCTAGCTATGAGTCACTTTTGGACAGCATATGGATGATTAAAAATGAAGTTAATATGTTGAATATGAAGGCCTTGAAATGAAGTTTATATATTAAACATGAAGGCCATATGAACTTAGTTATTGTTGTTATATGCTGAGACTTTGAAAAACACAAAGATTGTAATCTTTGGGAAAATAGAAATCATAGGGAGATGCTGTCTGAATTTTCCCAAAATTTTTATGCTATTTGCTTAATGTCTTAAAGCCATGTATACCAAATTTCAAGTCCTAAAACATAAAGGAAGAGGCTATGGAATTTTTAGAACGAAAGAAACTCACTTTTGAGCCTAAAACAGAGCTAGATTATGTTATGACCAAAACATGATGTTGGGGCTGGAATTTGATGATTTTATCCATTCCAAAGGAATACCTATGGGAAAGCCCTCAAAACTCATAGGATAAAATTCCTAAATTTTGGCCAAGAAATGCATACTATTCGACCATAGTGAATGAGAAGGGAAGGAGTTGGATTTTTCCAATTCCAATGGTCCCATTAAGTTTAAAAAGGTTATACTACTTTAGAAGTTAAGGTTTATGTGTTGATTATAATGAATTATCATTATGATTATAGGGTTCGATATTTGTTTTGGGAACTCCAAAAGCAAGTAAACCAAGTCCTAAAGATAGAGGAGCAAAGTTTGCTAAGGTAGTAGTTTTTCTCTCTCTTTCCTTAAGCTTGTATGTTTGTATAATGATGAGTATTATGCTATATCAAGTTGTTATTTATGCTATAAGATGAGACATATATGTTTAGACTGTGCTTGGCCTTGTATGAAATTTCTTGTATTCTTATATGGTATGTGGCACCTTGATTGGCATTATGTTATGTACTTACATGCTAGCTTGTGAATGAGATTAGTTTACTACTACCGAGATTTCATAATCTCACCCCAAATATAACCTATGCTAGGTCCAAGTTCAAGCAAAGAAAGGGCAAAGAATGTGGGGGTATAAGTTGAAGACCTTACTTTTATGTATCACATTTTGTCATGTAATTAAATATTTTAGATTACTGCGTGTATCAGTTATGTTATGATACTGTAAAGTACTCAGGTATGGAATGGAAAGTGATGAATATAATTAACCCTTGAGTAAATAGAATATGACTGGTGTGCCTAAAATACAAAAATGCATCTGCTTATATAAAGGCAAAATAATAATAACAATATGTCCAGTGAGGGGTAAAATTGTCCAATTTTTGTAGGGACACTTTAATATGAATTTATACGCATTCCGCTAAAGAAGTATTTTTCCCTTATAAAGGGCTTAGAGAGCTTGAAGTAGAGCCATGAACCGACCTCATACAATTTTTCTATAATTAATTATGTATTTTCAAAGTTAGATAAGAAATTAGAAATAACCAAATGAATAGTAAAATTGTATGAGGAAGTTTTAAAAGGAAAAATTTTAATTAGTTCAAGTTTCCATTGACTCCCATAAGCTTTATATGAGGTAATTGTAGTAGAAAAAGTATTATAAAATAAGGTATGACATTTAACGTACCAGAAGGGTTTTCTTGATTATAACTATTCCTATGGTTTCTAAGACCTAAAAAAATCTTAGTAAATTTGCTCCATTTAAAACTATTTTCCTTGAGTTTTCTAAAATTTGCTCAAAATTATGATTTTGCCATTGATATACCCTTTCCTCTATTTAGCCATTTTAGCTTTGTTTTCTTTTCTGTAAATGATTTCAAAACCATGTTTCTTACTGTTCTGATTAATTCTTTACCTTTATTTCACTTCAATTCAATTTACTTTAGCATCCTCTTTCATTAACATACCTATTCTAATTTAGTTAGGAAACTAGATACTACACTTTGAATCTCATTTTCCCCCTATATCCACTAAGTACGCTTAAGTGAAGCTCATAGAAGAAAGAACAGTGAGCAAAAGATCTAAGAAAGGTATTCTTGACAATGGAATCAAGTTAGGGAATTGCATTGCATATATGAGTTTGTATTATTATATTTTAATGTATGGAAATGCAAGCATGTTTAAAAATACTAGAGTAGGCTATAAAGACCATTTAAAGGTTGTAAGGTATGTCATATTCCAAATTGGTACCTTGGGTTCCTAAGCATACATGTGTATTGTTGCATGAATGATAGTGAATTTTAGTTGCATGGCAAATTTAACATGATGGATCAATCCTATATGCTATAATTGTTTATTGAAACTTACCCAAAATGAGAAATGACATTTTTTAGCTCACTCGGTACCATTTAAAACCAAAATTTGGTCCATTTGAGCTATAAAGTGTCCTTCTACCCTTGATAGCCCAAATGAATGATTTTTTAGTTATAATTTGGCAGGTAATCAGAAGACATTAAAAGCTTTCCCCAAAGTTAAAAAATGCAATTTTTGGAACTCTATAAAATATTTTATGAACTTTTAAAGTTAGCTAATTTATGTAGAAAATCTAGGTACTGTTCATCCGGTGCAAATTCAAATTTTGTGATTTTTAAGAGACCAAATGGACTAATTTTGACCTAAAACCTTTATAGTTGATAACTCTCATTATAAGCTTTCTAAGGACACTTAATTTGCATTAATCAGAGAAACGTAGCTCAAGATATGATTTTTCAAAGTTTGAACCCTATTATGTGATATAAGACCTAAAATGTGCATTTTGTAACACCATAATACCTCTAGCATTACTTTAGCCTTACTTATACATTTGCAAGGATTCCACATCCTTAGCATGACACTTTACAGAGAAAAAACATTAAGACAATGCCATATTCCACGTTATGTGGGATTCAAAATTTTTCTTTCATACTCTGTAGACCTCGTGAATTCTCAAACATTATCCTCTACTCATAATCTATCTACAAAAGTCATAAACCTCATACAAACATCTCATGCAATTCAGATTTGGAGCCCTACACATTAGAAAATGCATGTTTGTTTTTGGGCTCAAACTTTAATTTTTTGACACAAACTTTGAAAATTCATAATTAAATCTAGGAAAATTGAAATCCAACAAACCATGGCTTTCTAGAAAGCCCTGAATGTTGACTTTATACTAAAAATACTTCCAGGCCATTAAAATATCATTTGGACTATGACTGATAATAGAAAAGCATTGTAGGTCCAGTTATCCTAGAGTTCTAATATAGTTTACTGATATGAACTTCAAAACTTCAAAACTAATTCTACAAAAATCCAAATCGCGTAAAATATACCAATATGGAAAGTTACAGATGTCTACTTTAAGAAAAAAAATAGCTCTAGACCTAGAAAATGATATTAAGCTAACAAAAATTAATAGATACCGGGGGTCCTGCTGCATTATTAATAGTAAGTTCCAACTTTAAAAATTCATATATCCTTCAATATAAATCCAAATGGGGTGCTCTTTGTGGCTACAAAAATCTTATAAGGTCTAGTTTGTGTCTATAAAATTTCAAGGTAATTAGACTTTATTTGGCCTACAAATGATACAAGAAAAGAAATTGATCATGTGAATAGTGCAAATGCCAAATCTAAGAATTTTTTCAACTTTAGAAATTCATAATTTATTCTCTAGAGCATCGAATAATACGTTTCTTAGCTCTACAAAAAGCTCTAGATGAAACTTAGATTCATGCCAAATTCCATGGGAAAATTCCTCCATTTGGTCAGTTTGTGACATAGTGTAACATCATATATTTCTAACTTATTTCATATTATCTCCATGTCTCATACCATGAATTCTATGAAGAGACAAGGAAAAATCATATTAAAAAGTGAATATTTTTGCGTTGTGTAAGGAATAAAAATTTTATTTGACATCATGTGGACCATGTGAGTTCATGTATCACATTCTCATATTTAATTACATAGATACAACTCATTTCCATCATCAAAAGTGGCCTAGAACTCGTGCAAGACAAGGGAATGTATAAAATTCATAGTTGCAATTTCGGTTAGAATTTTCCCTTTTCTATTACAAACTTTGAAAAATTATAATTAATTCTAGAAATATTGAAATTATACATTCTTTACCATTTGGGAAAGCTACAAATGTCTACTTTATGCTAAAAATATGTCCAGGTCATGAAACATAATACAAAAGACATTTGAAATTCAAAAAGGTGTAGAGGTCTAACTAGCTACTAGTACTGATATAGTTTTTGCTATAAACTTTAAAAATATCTAATTAATTCTAAAAAAAAATCCAATCCATGCAAATGATACCAATCTAAAAAGCTACAGATGTTAGCTAGAGGAAAAAAATAACTTCAGACCAGTCCAGGTACATCTAGGCATCAAAAACTAATCAAATAGTAACCTAGGTCAGTCTGGACGCCTAATATTGGACAGAAATTTTAAAAATTTATAAATCTCTCTCTAGACATCCAAATGGGGTGCTTCTAGTTGGCAGTCACTGGGAAAGTCTAATTTCTAGCTATAAAATTTCATGGCAATTGGACATCATTTGCCCCATGATGACCAAATTTAATTTTGGACTAGTGTGAACAATACCCTAAACCAAAATCAAAAAATTTCTCAACTTTGAAAATTCATCAAATATTCCATAGAATTCCAAAAATTCTACACTTTAGCTTCCCAAAAAGCTCTCAGCAAACCCTAATTGCATGCCAAATCTTAGACTTAGAAGAACTTATTTGGATAAAAAGTGATATAGGTTTCCAATATGGTCAATTTTGGTCCATATGAGATATCAATTATGTCCAAATGGCCTCCCTTAATGTTTGGCACCTTTTGGGCAAGTTTAAAAGCATGTATATGACTTATATGAACTGCCCAAATGATTCCAAACCTCATGCATCTCAATTTGGCCATTCCACTTCCACTTATACACTAATGCATTAAGTCTCCAAGAAGCTAAATTTGTCATTACATGCTCAATTTACATTTTAGTATTCACATAACATAATTTCTCATTTATATATAATATATTAACATAATTACACATGCTCAAGAGGTTATAAGTCATATACAATAATAGGTTACAATATTTGCCACTTATATAGCCTTAAAGAAGCAATTTCCATGCACTTTGATGGCATCCTCTCATTTTTCAAGAGGTTGGCTTCCATTTCCTTGTTCTCTTTATCCATCTAGCATGTTAGAACATTGAAGAGAAGGGAATGAGATTCAAAGAATTCTAATAGCTCATCTCCCTTTCAATCACACATAAAAGATGCAAACAAGTCTTGAAAATACATGTATGGGTATATTGAACAACATAAATGTAACACCATAAATTCTAACTCATTTTATGTCATCCATAAGCTTCACCTCATTATTTCCATGAGAGCACATGAAAAAGGGAATGAAAATAATGGGTTTATTTGTGTTACGTCATACTTAAAAATTTCAATCGATGTCATATGGATCATATGAGCTCATATTATACATTCTCATATTTAATTACATCAAAACAACTCATTTGCATCACAAAATCCTATCCACAACTCATGGAAATGAAAATGGAGCATAGAATATGCAAGTTCATTCTCGGCCAGATTTGTCCTCTTTTCTTGTCAAACTTTGAAAAATCATAACTAAATCTATAAAAATCAAAATCATGCAATCTTAGTCATTCTAGGAAGCTATGGATGTCTGCATCACACTAAAAATATGCCCAGGCCATAACAGCTATCACAGAGGACATTTGATATCCAAAATGGTCCAAAGGTTTGGCTACATCCTGGAACTGATATAAAATTCTATAGAAAACTTTGAAAATGTCCAATTAATTCCAAAAAAATCTAATTCATGTAAATGATACCAATCTGGAAAGCTGTGGATGTTACCTAGAGAGAAAAAATATCTCTAGACCAGTTTCTTAAGCCTTAACCTCAAAATTTAATGGAACAGTACCTCTAGTTCGGTAAGATTACTGATACTGGACAGAAATTTCAAAAATTCATATCTCCCTCTCTAGACTTTCAAATGAGGTGCTTCTAATTGGCACAAGTCATTGTGATTGTTTAGTTTCTTTGTATAAAATGTCATGGCATCATTTGAGCCTCGTGTGATAGAATTCAATTTCAAAGCAAATGAATAATGCAGCAAACCAAAACCATAAAAATTGCTAACTTTGAAAAATCATCAAATATTCTGTAAACCTCTAAAAATTATGATCTTTAGCTTCTTAAAAAACTCTTAATGAGACTAATTGCATGCTAAATCTTAGATCAAGACTAACTCATTTGGCTAAAAAGTGATATAGGGTTCCATTATGGTCAATTTTGGCTCTATATGGGATACTAACATTGCCAAATGGCTTTCCCTTGGTTGTGGCATCTTTTGGGCAAATCTAAAAGCACATTTAAGACTTGTGTGAGCTGCCCAAATGGTCCCAAACCTTATACATCTCATTTTGGCCAGTCAACCCACACTTATACACATTTCCATCAAACTCTCAAATTGCATACTTGGGCATTACATACTCAAAATGTATTCTAGAGCTCGTACATCATATCCATACATTTAACCATCATATAATGTCATATTTACACATGTCTTAAGGGTCATAGATCATTTACAACATTATATACATTGTGAAGCATCATTATCAATTCAAAAAGGATAAAACTAGGCATATGGTTGTCAATCTTCCTTCTTCATTGTTGTTGGCTCCCATTGCCATAACTACTTAGTCCACCTAGCATGTTAGATCATTGGAGAGGAAGGGATAAGATTCAAAGAATCCCAATATCTCATCTCCCATTCAATCATACATAATATGTGCAAAGCAAGCTTTATATATGCATGCATAGAGAAAATAGAAGCCATAAACATTTAAAAAGCAAGCTTAGTGTAACACCCTAAAATTAATTAAGGTGTTAATCATGGAATTGGGGTAATTAAGAATAATTAATATGGAATAATTAGGTAAGTTAAGTGAATGGAAATTTTGAGAGATAAATTATTAATATGAGTTTGTGAGTTAATTGGGATAGAAACTTCATCTAGGCTTAAATTAATGTAAGAGACCATGATAAGGGGCTAATGGAGGCCTAATAAGTTAGGTGCAGACCCAATCTAATTCAATGTGATAAAGGCCCAAGATCCACCTTTCATAGGCTCTTATAATTGGCCCAACAACCTTTGTGTAGACCTAAGTCCTTTAAGCTCTTAAAACTTGGCCCAACCCAATTAAAACCCAGCAGCCCAACACATGAAAGCTGGCCCGGCAAAGCTAAAATCTGAAGCCCATTTGGAGTTGGATCTTAGAGTAGCCTATAACCTATAGAAAACCTAACTTAAACCCTAAAAGCTAACCTAGCCACCCCCATTCTGCAGAACCACAAGAAACACACACAAAATTCGGAGCTCCAAAGGAGAGGCTAGGGTTCTTGGCATGTTTCCACTAATTTCCACTTCTAGAGCAAGATTCAGCCAAGGTAATAGTTATATAATTTAATCCTCTCATCTTTCTCTTTAATTTGATTTGATTAATATTCCAATTGGAGCACTTTCACCCACACCTAAAATTTGAAACTTGCCATTTGATGTTTCCATGGTGAAATTTCGTAGGTTAAGGCTAAGGCTGACATTAGGTAAGTATAAACTCTTCTTTCTAAGGTATTTTTGTTAGTTTGAGACCCCAATAATTAGATTATAGTATAGGTATTAATTTTTCACGAATTTGCTTAGGATTTAGGGTGATATATTGAAGTTTCTGGTAAAGGACACCTCCATTCCGAATTTTGAGAATTAGTAGTGGCTGGGGAGATTTTTGTACCACTGGTGGCTTTTGCAAATTTATCTACAAGTGAGGTAACCGACACTATATTAATTCCATGCATAGATCTACTTTAATTTTATATTTGCTGTACATGAATAATTTGAAATGCTAAATGAATTAGTTGGCTATCTATTGTATTGTGTTTGGACTTTATGAGTCCATAGTAGAGCTGTGGTGTGCCTGCCACTCGTGCATATGCTTCATCGGGCACTTGGTTATGATCAAACTCCAGATGTACTAAGCCTTGGTTGTACTCAATGGGGAGTAGGTGTCATGGACAAGCCTTTCCCAATGTTATTGCCTTTAACATATGGAATTATGATTGCTATTATGGGATGGTAATCATAGTAGCTTAACCATTTCCTTTGCTGATATGATTGTTATGATTCTGATGTTGATTTTGATTCATGCATATATGTTAATTAAATTGAATATTATGAATGAAAATTTTCTTGGTTACTGAGATTCGCATCTCACCCCATTTCATAGGATTATACTTTCAGGTGAAGGCTCTTCGAGTAAGGATAAGGGGAAGTAAGTGGACGAAAATCCATAAGTTCCAACCATGTGGGGAGAAGGCTACACTTAGGCTGATTTATTTAGTATAGATACTAAATTTTATATTCCTTTTGTATAGTGTCATCATGTAATCATGTTGCCAAGTGTAGGCTCTTATATTTTGATTACTTAGGATGTATTTATTGAGGAGTTAGACCTCATCTTAGCTTGATATTAGATGTATGAACCCATAACACCTAATGTATGAATTTTACTGAATTTATGGTATGATATACTGTTGGAAATATAATTATGTGATGTATTAGATATTAATATGAACCATTGATGTATGAAATCTCTAATAAAATGTATATCGAATGTTAATTGTCAATAGCGCATGAATTCTTGCTATCAGTAATCCATGAATTTCCTGACATGTGGTAATTGGATGAGTAGGAATTAGTACTTAAGTTTTGAATTAGTAATGGTATAATAGCTGGGTAAATAAGGTAGATAAATACCATTGGAGTCATATAAAATGAGGAGAAGTGGTCTTAGGGTATTCCTAAGAAGAGAATTAGAGTGCATGGGACGAAATTTAGAAGATGCAGTTATAAGAAGGAGTCACGTCGTGGCTAGGAAGCCCTCGCCGCAGCCTAAAGAGTGACAGTGGCGAGGAACGCTATCGCTTGAGGAATCTTGCCGTGGCTTAGTGCAAAAAAAATCGCCCAAGAAGGTGGCAAAATGAGACCTCACTGCAGCGCAACATGTACTGCCGCGGTACTAGTTGAGGAAACTAAGTAAGAAGTGCCCAGTAGCAGCCTTGCCGAGGTGCAATAGTTTTCCACCGAGGCTAGAATCATGAAAATTTGAACAGTAGTCCCAGGAGGCATTTTCGTCGTGGCACCACGTAGGCTGGCCGCAGTGAGACCGCAGCAATGGTCCAACTCGCTACGGCAAAATTCGCGTAAATTGCCCAATGATTCCCGAGAATAAATTAGCCATGGCGCGGAAGGTCTAGGCTGCGGTGTAAAGTGAAAAACGTAGTTTTCGAGCTCCAGAACCTAACTTAGCCGCGACGAAAGGGTTCCAAGTCGTGGCACAGGTCCCTAAACTCCTACCTTTAGCCTAGAAACCCCAGTTTCTTCAATGGTAATGCTAGGAAATGAGATATAGGAACACTTGTGGGAGATTTTTGTGTGTTAAAACTGATGGATGGGTGAATCACAAACCCTTCATGATAGTATAATTTCTTTTATGTATTCTCACGTTTGTGGTTGTTTAGTGATAATCCTAACATCAAGGTTCAAATTTTTCTATATTTTCATAATGTAATAAATTGTAATGACTCCAAACCTTAACCATTAATTATTAATCATGTATTTAGCCATAATTACCATGTTTAGAAGATAGGGTTGTCACACTTAGCATATGAACAAATCATACAAGACATTCAAGAGCTCACTAAGTGTTTGGATTGGCCTCACACTTCTCCTCGTGGCTTTTGGACTTGCCTCACCCATTCTTTAAGAGCTTTAGATTCAATCATACTTTTAGGAGCTCACTTTGCTTTTGGGAGACTCTTTGCTATGTCTCAACTAAGTTTAAGGGTTCTTGGCTCATCCTCACCATGGTGAAGAGTTCTTGTGTGACAACCCTATCTTCTAATCATTGTAATTATGGTTAAATATACAATTAATAATTGATGATCAAGGTTTGGAGTCGTTACATTTTGTTACATTATGAAAATATAGGAAAATTTGAACCTTGATGCTAGGGTCATCACTAAATAGCCACAACCAAAACTAAGATGCATAAAAGAAATCATACTACCATGAGGCGTTTATGATTCATCCATTCATCAGTTTTCACATACAAAAACTTCCCACAAGTACTCTTATATCATTTTCTAGCATTATCATTAAAGAAATTGGGGTTTCTAGGCTAAGGGTCTGAGTTTGGGGACTTACGCCGCAGCCTATACCTTTCCCGCTGTAGGCAAGTTGCTTTCTGGAATTACTGGGCAAATTTCACAACCCTCACCTCGGCGATAGCCGCGGCGAGTTGGACCCTCGCCACGGCCTAGCTATGTGGCGCCGCAGTGGAAATACCTCCTGGAGCTACTATTCTTAACCCCATGATTCTCGCCTCGGTGCAATACATTTGTGCTGTGGCAAGTTTTGCTACTATGAAACCCTTTATTAATTTCCACGACTCGCGCCGCGGTAGGACATATTGCGCTGCGGTAAGTTTCGGTTCTGTTACCCTCCTGGGCTATTTTTTTTGCTTTGCGTCGCGGCACTCCTCACCACTGTCACTTCCCAGACCAATTTTCTTCTCTTATGCTGTGGCGAGATGCGTTATGCCACGATGCCCCTTGACTCTGTCACTCATTTGGCTGCGGCGAAGCCTTCTTGGCCACAACGTGACTCCCTCCTGTGACTACATCACCCAAATTTCGTCCTACATACTCTAGCTCTCATTTTAGGAACACTCTAGGACCACTTTCTCTCATTTTATATGACTCTAATGGTAGTTTTCTACCCTATTTACTCATCTAACTCTCCATTTCCAATTCAAAACGTAGGCACTATATCCTAATTACCCAACTATCTCATATCAGCAAATTCATATATTAATGATAATAAGAACACATGCATTAGCAACAATTAACATCTCATGTACATTCTATAGAGATTTCATTCATTAATAGTTTATGTCCACATCCAATGCATCACATGACTACAATTCCCATCTGATAAACCATATCACAATTTCAACAAAGCTATATATATGATGCTACAAGTTCATACATCAATATCCAACTGTAATGAGACCTAAAACCTTAATGGTTACATTTTAACCAAGCAAAATATGAACGCCTACACTTGGCAACGTGAATACACGATGATGCTATACCATAAGGAATACAAAATTTAGCATCTACACTAAATATGTCAGCCTAAGTGTAGCCTTCTCCCTATATGCGGGAGCTCATGGATTTTCATCTACTTGCTTCCCTTTATCCTTACACAAAGAACCTTCACCTAAAATGTTAATCCCATGAAACGGGGTGAGACATAAATCTCAGTAACCAAGGCAATTCCATCATATATTCTAGTTTAATTAGCATATATGCATAATTTCACATAAGCATTAGCAAAATACCAGTCATATCAGTAAATGAAACAAGTAGGCTATCATGATTACCATCCCATACTAGCAATCATATTTTCACATGTCAAAGGCCATTAACATCGGGAGAGGCCCGTCCATGGCACCCACTCCCCATTGAACACAACCAGGGCTCAGTGCATCTGGGGTTTGTTCATAACCTGGTGCCCGATTGAAGCACATGCACAGGTGGCAGCCACACCATAGGTCCACCATGGACTCACAAGGTCCAATCACAATTCAACAGATGGCCAACCAATTCATTCAACATTTCAATTCATTCATGTACAGCAACATATGAAATTAAATCAGATATATACATGAAATTAATATAAACCCGGTTACCTCACTTGTAGACAATTGCAACTGTCACCAATGGTGCAAAAATCTCCCTATAACCACAGCATCATAGAATTACTACTCTAATTTATCATTAACAATTGCAATCAGTACCTAAAGAATTTAAAATGCTAATGACTACCTAAGAATCACTTACCCAGCCACTACAAGTCCTAAATTCGGATTAGAGTGTCTTCTACCAGAAAAGGTCAATATTTCATCCAAAATCCTAATCAAATTCGTACAAAATTAATACTCATATTATAATCAAGTCATTAGGGTCTCAAATCAACAGAATTATCTCAAAAAGAAGAGTTCATACCTATCTAATGACAGCCCTAGCCTCAACCTACAAATTTCATCAAGAAGATCCCCAAACACCCACATTTCAGATTTTGGGTATGGTGAAAATACTCCAAATGAAAAACTAATTAGACCAAAATGAAGAGAAAGATGAGAGGATTAAGTTATATAAATATTACCTTGGCTGATTTTGAGCTTAGAGGTGAGAAATGGTAGATTTATGCAAAGAACCCTAGAGCCTCCTTTGGACCTCTGAATTTTGAGATGGGTGTTTGTGTTTAAGCAAATGGAGAGGTGGCTGAAGCATTAAGGTTTAAGTTGGGTCAAATATGGGTCATGGGTTGCTCCAAGGTCCAATTCTATTTGGGTTTCAGATTTTAGCTTTGGTTGGGCCAATTTTGAGGTGTTGGGTTGCTGAAATCCAATTGGGCCAAACCAAGTTTTAAGAGCCCAAAGGTTTTGGGTCTACCCAAGGGTTATTGGGTCAATTATAAGAGCCTATACAAGGTGGGTCTTGGGCCTCTATCACATTGGATCAAGTTGGGTCTGCACCTAGCTTATTGGGCCTCCATTAGCCTTTTATCATGACCTCTTATATTAATTTGGGCCTAGATGAATTTCTCTCCTAATTAAATCTCAAACCCATATTAATAATTCATCTCTCTAAAATCTCCATTTACTTAACTTACCCGATTATTCCATATTAATTATTCCTAATTAACCTAATCCATGATTAACACCTTAATTAATTTTTAGGGTGTTACATCTTGGCCTCTCCACACTCAAGCAAACTCAAACAAACATCATGTATTCATTTGGAAACATAACATGGCATCAAGAATCATGGCATATAAAGGCATGCTAGCATACTTTTCATAGCTTGAAATACACATACACACATTCTAGAATAAGCTAAACACATATCCATGCATGAAAGAAGGTGGAGAGAGCTACCTTGTGTACACTTACACACTTTTTCCTTGGAATTCAAGCCTCCTCTTTCGGCCACACACCCACAAATTGGTGGAGATGGTTTCTCTTGGCCTAAATACAATTTATGGGAGCCAATTAGGTTCATGAAACATATTCTAAGGCTACACAATTCTTGTGAATTTTTGGAGCTTGCTAGTGGAATTATTAGGTAAGTATCCTCTCTTTATTTTAATCTATTCTCTACTAAATATTAACCCCAATAGCTGACTTGTTTAGTGGATTCTAATTTTATGAAAAAATATCAAGATTTTAGAGTAGCAAATGGAGGTTTTGGTGTGAGAAAGATCAAATCCAAATTTAAAGTCTCTTGGTGGCTAGGTAAGTATTTTCTAAGTAAGTTATAATGATTAGATCCTTTGGTGTCTGATTTATGTTGTAATTAACATCTAAGAGTATACTTTACTTTGATTTATGACCTCTTGAGTGTGAGAATTCATTTTAGTTTCAAAACTTGAATTGGCTAAGAGAGGTAACCATGGTTTGATTTAATTTCTTGCATATATGAATTGTTAATATAATATTCATTGTATAATATATCTTTTCTTTACTAAATGATTAGTTGGCTACTTGAATTGTTATATGTGGACTATGAGTGAGTCCTTGGTGGAGCTATGGTGTGACTGTCACCCATGCGTTGTGCTTCAACTAAGCACTGAGTTGTGATTAGACTCATGAATGCACTGAGCCCAGGTTGTACTCATTAAGAGTTAGCACCATGGATGGGCCTTTCCATGTGTTATTGTCCATTAACATGATGAATGTGATTGCTAGTATTAGATAACAATCACTGGTAGCTCAACTAGTTCATTTGCCGATATGATAGATGATTATGATATTTATCTTGTTAAAATGCATTCATGCTGATTAAATTATATATATGTTTGGAATTTTCCCTTGATTATTGAGATTCATATTTCACCCCATCTTATAGGCTAACAAATTTCAAGTGAAGGTTCCTCGAATAAGGAAAATGGGAAAGAAGTAGATGAGCACCCTTGACTTAGGGGCCATGTGTGGGCTCCCTACACTAAAGCCATTTTGTTTAGAATAGATGCTATCTTTTTTTTTTTTTAGTAATTCCTTTTGTATAATATCATCATGTATTCATATTGTCAAGTGTAGGTACTTTGATATTTTGTAATCAATGGTGTAATTAATAGGGAGTTAGACCTTATACCACTTGAAATTTAATGCTTGTACCCAAGTATGATCTAATATGAATTGTTGCTAATGAAGAACCATTTTTTATTCACTTGATAGTGTAATTATGTTATGTAATGAATGGTTGTCCTGAATAGTATTATATGGAAACTCAATTAGAATATATATATCTGAATGATGTTGTTAATGGCCTTGGTTATCGATTCCTATCATAATATGTTCATGTGCTGATAAATATAGTAGTAATCACTTATTATGAAGTCCCCTTAAGCTTATGAATAATATGGATTATTAATTGTAGTATTTGGTAATTAGGAGGTTTGTAAAACCATGTATGCGAGCTAGGGAGGTCCTAAAATGCATCTAAAGTGAGTGGTAATAGCTAGGGAGTGTGAAAAAGAGAGAATAGGGTCAAAAGGTTTGAAGTTGTATGGCTAAAACCATTTGAATCATGGTTAAAAGTCATTCAAAAGTGTGGAGCACCACGTCACATAGGGGTAAGTCGTGGCATAAGACAAGAAAACTAGGTCTAAAGGGTACCTGAGAGCAATCTTACCATGGTGCGAGAAAAGCTTGCTATAGCGAGCGTCGAGTGAGTTGCTTTCGAGAGCTCTAGGAAGGTCTCTCACTGCGGTGCCACGTAGGCTCACTACAGTGAGACTTAGAAAAATTGGTTCCTAAGAGCAACTTTGTCGTAACATGGAAGGGCATGGCTATGGCAAGGAATAAGCAATTTGGTTTTTATGATCTAAGGTCAATCAAGTCACAGCACGAGTATACTAAGTCATGGCATAAGTTTAAAAACTTAGTTTTTAGATTCTAGTAGCTAATTTCGCTATGACAAAGATGTACAAGTCGCAGCTTAAAACATCAAGCTCTTATTTTTAGCCTTTAGAACTTAATTTCATGATGTTAATAGTATGTAATGATTTGGAAACAATTATGAGGGGTTTGTGAATGTAGAATCAATGGTAACATGAATTGAAAGACTTATTTGATAACTTAAATTCCTTATAGGCTTAGATTCCTTTGTTTCCTAAATGATGATTCCTAAACACAATAAGGTTTAAATTTCCTCTGTATTTCCACTTCTAATGAAATATTGATGATGTTTAACTTAAGCATAAGAGGTTAAAAGTTAATTATGATCAATAAGGTGTTTAAAAGTTAAGGATGTTACATTTGGTATCAGAGCAATCGTTTAGGAAATTATGCTTGATTTTGGACTCTGTGGTTAAGAAACTTGCAAATATGATGCATGCATAGTAAGAATAGGAACATTGTGGTATAAGGATGCTCCTTATATCTATATATACTTGTTATGAGTAGAGTTGTGTTCGAATTACCCTTGGATTGTAGCTTAATAAGGAAGCCTCTGATTGCGATTATGGTATGCAGGGTGTTATGGCTGCATGTAGGGAAATTGCTAAGATGTGTTAGGGAGGTGTGATAAGTTCCAAATTTTATATATTTTATCCCACATTTATCTATGATTTTGATGATGATTTTAAGCTAATTCAGGTCTTTTATGCATTATTTGAATTATTAGACATTTTTGGGAAAAAGTATAAATATTGGAAAATTTAGGGCAAAAGTGTAAATATTTTTGGTTTCTAATTTTTGGTTGAGAATTAGTATTCTCTATTCTTTAATTTACTTCCTAAATTTTGAAATTTTGTTTTGGGGAATTTAATTTAGAAATTGCAAATGTTATTTGGAGGAATTTTGAATTTAAATAGAATTCTCCTTCAAATGGCAAGCTCTTGTTAATTCCCATTACATTTTAGTTTACAATTTTTATTCTCCTTACATGGAACCACATGGCCTCTTTTTAGGCATTCTTGGATTTTTTTTTTTTAGGCCTAGGTTATGTTGCATGCTACATGAATATATTTTGGACATAACCTACACTAATGGGTGCACTTTAACTTTTTAGGCCATGGAAGTACAATTAATAAAATCCTAAGGTGGAGATTAAATCTTGGGCTCCAAGAGTCATCTAATAGCTAAGACTTTGGAAGACATTCTTGAAGGTCATTAAGGGTATAATGGGCAAATCACTCCATGGAAAAATCAAGGGAATTATTCTTTATCTTTTTATCTTTTATCCTATTGGTCCATTTGAAATTTGATGGCTAGAATTTCTCTAAAACTCTACCCACTCTTCTAGCCATTGGATCAAGCTTCTTTTCTCCTCTCTTCCCTAGCCACCCTCCTCCTTTCTTCCTTCTTTTCTCTTGACATAAGAAGCTCTTCCTCTCTCCCCTTTCCATCTCTCTCATGGCTACACACACACACACTCCATTTTCTCCTTCATCGTTTTCCACTCCAAAGAGAGCTTAATTGAGTATTGTGGCTAGCTAGGAGGAAGACCTTGGATTGAAGTTTGAATCCATGAATATTAGCAAGGGATTGAGCTAAGATTTCTACACTTTATTTCCTCTCTTTCTAGCACTTTGTTCCCTCTTATATTATCTTGGTTAAGATTGTATTGGATTGAGGATTGTGTTGCTTATAATTGGTGGTTAGTTAGACATTAATTAGGAGAGTATTTTATGATTAATGGATTGATTTAAGTGTTAGATTTTTCATTATTCCTCCAATTTTTCATATATGCAATCAAGGTGTCTGATAAAATGCATGTTAAAAAATTGTGTACTTAATGTTTGAATTGAGGTTTCCTTGGAGTTTAATTGATAAATTGAATATCTTAGGGTGAAAATTTAAAGGCTAATTAATTGATTAATCACTTAATTTAAGTCTTGAAATATTTTAATCACAAGAATTAGTAATTTACTATGGAGTTGAAGTCTCAATCAATATCAAATTGCTAGTCTTTTAAATCTTCTGTGGTAATTCAAGATAAATTGCCATGAACACATGTAGGAACTCTTAGATTAGAACCATTGATAATTAAATTAGGATAAGGATAGTGGATATTAATGAATAAATTCAAAGCTAGTCACATGTCCATTAGTTGCTTTTTAATCCATGCAATTTAATTTGTAGTTAGGAATTTTAATTCAATTGAAATTTGAGATACTTAGATTTAATTAAAACCCCCTCTAATTAGGTAGTTTTTAGAGTTCTTTTACACTTAGAAAGCCCAATTGAATATTGAAATCCATTTCTGAGGAAAATGATCTAGGTTGCACTCTATACTGCAAATCTTTTCTAATCTAGTTTATTTGAGGTTGCTCGACACAACCGTCAAGGTGCAAGAGGCCATGGCTAATCGAATGAGAGAGCAAGCTAAGGCCTATGAGGCTACTGTGAGGACAATCACTGACTAACTTCAAGAGCAAGCTGAGGCCTATGCAGCCATTATCCAAGTGTTGCAATAGTTGCATGAGACTATGAACAAGTAGAATCAGGAGATGCTGGTCAAAAATCGCATGGGTGCTAATTAGAACCTTGGTGTGGGGCATTAAGGGCAAAATGATGACATTTCACTTGTGTTGGCTATAACACTATAATTTTTTAGCTTATTTCATGCTATCTCCATGTCTCACATCATGCATTTCATGGAGGAATAAGAAAATAGCATAAAAATAATGAATATTTTAGCATTGTGTAGCGTATAGATTTTTTTTTTCCGGTGTCCTGTAGACCATATGATCTCATGTATCACATTCCCATATTTAATTACATAGATACAACTCATTTTCATCACCAAAATTAGCCTAGAGTTTGTGTATGGCAAGAGAATACATAAAATCCATGGTAGCTATTTCAGCCAGAATTTTTCCTTTTCTGTCACAAACTTTGGAAAATCATAACTAATTCTAAAAAAATCAAAATCATGAATTCTTTGCCATTCAAGAAAGCTACACATGTCTAATTTATGTTAAAAATATGTCTAGGCCATGAAACACAACACAGAAGACGTTTGACATTCAAAAAGGTGTAGAGGTCAGACTGGCTACTGGTACTATCATAGGTTTCTGCTATAAAAGTAAAAAATTTCCAATTAATTCCAAAAAAATCTAATCTATGCAAATGATACCGATCTAGAAAGCTACAGATGTTAGTTAGAGGAAAAAAATATCATCAGACTTGTAACAACCCATAATTAATTAAGGTGTTAATCATAAATTAGATTAATTAGGAATAATTAATATGGGATAATTAGGCAAGTTAAGTAAATGAAGATTTTAGAAAGGTAAATTTATTAATATGGGTTTGAGATTTAATTGGGAGAGAAATTTCATCTAGGCCCAAATTAATGTAGAAGGCCATGATAAGAGGCTAATGGAGGCTCAATAAGCTAGGTGTAGACCCAACTTAATCCAATGTGATGGAGGCCCAATACCCACCTTATATAGGCTCTTATACTTAGCCCAATAACCCTTGTGTAGACCCTAAAACCTTTGGGCTCTTAAAACTTGTTCTAGCCAATTGAATTTCAGCAACCTAACACCTTGAAACTGGCCCAACAACTTAAAATCTGAAGCCCAAATGGATATGGACCTTGGAGCAACCCATGACCCATTTTTGACCCAACTTAAACCTAACTAAAACCCTAATACATCAGCCTCTTCCTCACACTTGCTGAAACACAAAACACAAAGAGAAATTCAGAGCTTGAAGAGGAGGCTAGGGTTTGAGGCAAGAATTCTACTATTTCTCACCTCTAAGCTCAAAATCAGCCAAGGTACTTATTATATATCTTAATCCTCTTCTCTTCCTCTTTAATTTGGTCTGATTAGTTTTTCATTTGGAGTATTTTCACCCTACCCAAAATCTAAAATATGGGAATTTGGGAGTTTTCTTGGTAAAATTCGTAGGTTGAGGTTAGGGCTGACCTTGGGTAAGTTTAAACCCTCCATTTTGATACTTCATTTGTTAATTTGAGACCCCCATAGCTAATTTATAAAATGGGTATTAATTCTGTACGAATTTGCTTAGGATTTTGGGTGGAATATTGAGTTTTTTGGTGAAGGACACTCTAATTCGAATTTGGGATTTGTGATGGCTGTTGCAAATTTATCTACAAGTGAGGTAACCGAGTTCATATCAATTCCATGTATATATTTAATTTAATTTCGTATGTTGCTGTATATAAATGATTTGAAATATTGAATGAATTGGTTGGCTATCTGTTAAATTGTGATTGGACCTTGTGAGTCCATGGTGAAGCTGTGGTGCAGCTGCCACCCGTGCATGTTCTTCGATCGAGCACCGGGTTATGAACAAACCCCAGATGCACAGAGCCCCGGTTGTGCTCAATAGAGAGTAGGTGTCGTGGACGGGCCTCTCCCGGTGTTAATGGCCTTTAACATGTGATAATATGATTACTAGTATGGGATAGTAATCATAATAACCTAATTTTTCATTTGCTGATATAATGGATATGTTTCTGATGTTGATTTTGATTCATGCATATATGCTAATTAAACTGATATATTAAACTGATATATGATGGAATTGTCTTGGTTACTGAGATTTATATCTCACCCCATTTCATGGGATTAACATTTCAGGTGAAGGTTCTCTGGGTAAGGATAAAGGGAAGCAAGTGGATGAAAATCCATGAGCTCCAACATATGGGAGAAGGCTACACTTAGGTTGGCTTATTTAGTAGAGATGGAATTTTGTTATTAGTTTACATTACATAGCATCATCATGTATTCATGTTGCCAAGTGTAGGCATTCATATTTTGTTTGATTGAAATGTAACCGTTAAGGATTTAAGTCTCATTATAGTTGAATATTAATGTATGAACTTATATAATCATATATGTAGTTTTGTTGAAATTGTGATATGGATTACTACATGGGAATTGTAGTCATATGATACCTTAGATGTGGATATAAACTATTGTTGAATGGAATCTCTATGGAATGTGCATGGGATGTTAATTGCTGCTAATGCATGTGTTCTTGCCATCATATATTCATGAATGTGATGATATGAGCTAGTTGGGCAAGTAGGAAGTAGTATTTAAGTTTTGCAATGGTAATGGACGGATTGATGGGTAAATAGGGTAGATAAACACCATTAGAATCATATAAAATGAGGGTAGGTGGACCTGAAGTGTTTCTAAGATGAGAATTGGAGTGTAGGAGGCAAAATTTGGGTAATGTAGTCACAGGAGGGAGTCACGCCGCTAAGAAGGCTTTGTCGCAGCCAAATGAGAGACAGAGCCGAAGGGGGCCGCGGCATAACCAATCCCGCCATGGCGCAAGGGAAGAAAATTGGCCCAGGGAGTGACAGTGGTGAGGAGCGCCGCGACCTGATAAATCTTGCTGCGGCGCAAAGTGGGAAAAATCACTCAGGAGGGTAATAGAATCAGAACTCGCCGTGGCGCATTATGTCCTGCTGAGGCGCGAGTCGAGGAAATAAAATAAGAGTTGGACAGAAGCAAAACTCACCGCGGCACAAATATATTACGCCGAGGCGATAATCGTGGGAGTTGAGAACAGTAGTTCCATGAGGCGTTTCCGCCACGGCGCCACATAGGTTGGCCATGGCGAAGGTCCGGCGAGATTTGTGAAATTTGTCCAATGATTCCAGAGAGCAACTTGGCCGCGGCGGGGAAGGTATAGGCCGTGGCGCAAGTCCCCAACCTACTCCTTTTAGTCTAGAAACTCCAATTTCTTCACTGGTAATGATAAGAGATGATATAGGAACACTTGTGGGAAGTTATTGGGTATTGAAACGGATGGACGACTGAATCATAAATCCCTTATGATAGTAGGATTTCTTTTATGCAAATTTTGTTTTGTTGAGGTGGCATAGTGATGACCCTAACATTAAGGTTTAAATTTTTCCCATATTTTCACAATGTGAAAAATTGTAACCACTCAAACCTTGATAATTAATTATTAATCGTATATTTAACCATAATTACAATGATAAGAAGGGAGGGTTGTCATAGAAGCCACCACACTTAAAGGCAAGAAGATTAACAAAAGAGTTGTTAAATGCTTGTGTTGTAACCATTTTGTTGTCCAATGATGTAATTCAATGATGTATATGATGTATAACCTCTTGAACATATGTATATAGATGGATATATGATGTATGAATGAAAATTGGTAGCTTATGAATGAGATTTAATATTTTTGCCAATAAGATGCATTGATACACTTGTAAAATCTCATATATGTGGGCAAGTGGGTGAGTGATTTTGTGATGAATGGATAGTTGAGCCTTTTTGACATTTTTAGAGGACTATCATTATACTTTCCCACATGCTCAAGTGGTCTTGGAAAAGTTAGAAGTCAAAATGGTTCATAATTGATCCTTTAGGAGACATAAAAGTGCCTTTTTGTAACCCTATGTCACAAAATGACCAAATGGACAAATTTCTCTATAAAATTTGGCATACATATAGATCTCATCTAGAGCTTTTTGAGAAGCTAAAAACTATATTATTTGGAGCTCTAGAGAATTAATTATGAATTTCCAAAGTTGGTAAAAGCTATTGAAATGGTCCAAACACTGTTTATATGGGCAATTTCTTTTCCTGTGTTATCTGAGGGCTAAATGTTAGCCAATGCTCGTAACATTTTACAAGTATAAACTAAACATGATAAGATTTATATAGTAGATCACCCCATTTGGAGTTTTGTCGAGGGAGATATGAATTTTTGAAGCTGGTGTTTAGTACTAGTAATGCAGTAGTACCTCTAGTACTATTCCATCCAATTCTATGGGGCAAATGCCTTTTTTTGGTCTAGAAATATTTTTATCCTCTACTTAACATCCATCACTTTCTAGAATGGTATGGTTTGCTGGGTTTTGATTTTTATAGAATTAGTTATGAATTTTTGAAATTTATATCAGTAACTTGCGACAACAAACTTGGGTAACTAGACCTTTGGTACTTTTCTATTGTAAATCATGGTCCAGATGATGTTTGCATGGCTTGGAATGATTTTTAAACTATAGTGGATATCCATATCTTTCCAGAAGGCTATCATTTGCTTGATTTCAAATTTTCTAAATTTAATTATGAATTTTCAAAATTGATGACAAAAACTTGAACTCGGGAGCCCAAGACTGATCTTGTATTTTTGAGTGTGGATCTGCTAAGCTTAGGAAAAATGGAACATTTTGGGATGGTTCTAACTTATATACATGTATTTGGAATAAAAATAATATGGATGAGTTCATGTGGCTCACAGAATGTGAAACGAAAATTTTAAGCCCTACGTAACGCAAAATAATCCATTGTTTTAGTTGAATTTATTGAAGAACCTTTGCTATTTCAAGGAAATGGAACTAAGGCATGAAAAGGAAAATTCAAAGTAATATGGTATTACAAATTGGACTTCCACAAATTTGAATTTATAACTTGCCCATATCAACTTGTTCCTTTCCTTGAAAGTTGCTGCTTGACTTTGGCAGTCATATGTACTATATCCTCAAGTTTCACATAGTTTTGCAACTCCATAACATTGGCAATATCTTGATTTAACTCATTCAGGAATCTCACCATAGTTTCCTGTAGATTCTCCTTTACATTGGCAAAAATCATGGCTATCTACATCTCTTTGTAGTACTCCTCCATGGATTTGCTGCCTTAAGTGAGCCTTTGCAACTTTTGATACAACTCTTGATAATAATGGCTAGACAGAAATCTCTTTCTCATCATAGCCTTCATCTTTTCCTAAGCGTCGATAGGACACTCTTGGTTATATCTCTTATTCAACACAATTTGATCCTAAAAAATTATGGTGTAATTAGTGAAAGCCATGGCTAAGATCTTCACCTTCTTCTCCTTGGAGTAGTTATGGCAGTCAAATATAAGCTCTATGCTTCTTTCCTACTTTAAGTAAGCATTAGGATCATTCCTCCTTTAAAAGGGTGGAATCATCATTTTGATGATGCATATGTCATTATCATGACCTCTTTGACATATATAAGGTTCATGATCATAGTCTTTAGGTATTGTAGCAAGTCTACTAGCTCCTGAATCTCCTCTTCCACCTTAGCCTCCATGACCATTTATTGCTATATCAACTATTGTGGCTTGATCATCATACTCATCACAATCCAACACCTCCTCATATTCATTAATTAGATGAGCTCACCTTATAAGAGGGGGTGAGTTACAAGCTAGTCTACCTTGTCCCCCCTTAAAAGCCTTTATTGGCTTTATCATATCATTAAATCTAGTGTTTAACACAGCAAAGCTTCTTTACATGGCCTTAAAGAAGAGCTTTAGGTTAAACGATTATCCTCCTTATGTCTCCTTGGCTACTTCTTTACTCTTTGGATCCATGATATCAAATCTACCTACACAACATAGACAAGAAAAAAAATAGAAAAATCCTTGATAAACACTCCCTTACATGGTTTCACTTGTATTAGATAACACTCACGCTCATTTTTGTTCTCTTTTTGGCTTTTTGTATGACAAACTAACCTTTTTGCCTTTTACCACTTAATTTCCTCAAATTAAGCTCTCGCTGGAACTAGTTATCCAATCAAGGGCACAATTCAAGTGGAAAAACAAATTAGGTAGACAATAAAGAAATAAATTGGATAAGGCTAAATTAAGGACGAAGACAACAAAAGGTTTAAAACAAAACAAAAGGCAAAACATTAAAGAAAAGTTAGTTTAAGATCTTGAACATAGGGCTAAATAAGTCTAAATCTGTGATAAGAGATAATAGAAGGAATGTCCAAAATAGAGACTTGAATTCACAAATGCAAGGACTCAAAAGGATCTTAAGAATTTTGTACTTTAATGTTGTTGAAGCCAAATATTCATAATTGATATGGTTTTCATGAATTTAAGAGGCTTTAAAGATGAGATTTTGATTGGTCAGTAATGAAATTTTATTTTATTTTATTTTTATTTATTTTTTTTGTCTTTTTTTTTTGAAAAATTATAAAAGAACAAAAACAAAAATTAAAACTTGGAACAAGAAACGCCTTTAATTCATATGTGACTTCAAGAAAGAAAAGGGAAAAAGGGTGAATAATAAAGAACAACAAAAGTCACAAAGATAATGATCCAAACCTACCCTTAATTGCCACTGCTCTAATACCAAATTGATACAAACATGGGGTATGTTAAAACTGAGACCCTAACTAGTTTCGACTATCAAGGATCATTTTCAATTGAGAACAAGAGCCTTCTTCTAATTCTTATAACTTAAAATTATAAGAATGCGAACCTAAGGCTGTAAGAAGAAGGGAGGGGGTCAGCCACATACCAAATGATCAAGTTGATGTGATATGATGAAAAAATTTCATAAGGACAATATTCTTAAAGAGGAATTCAACTATTTGAGAGAAAAAGATTCATAAACTTATAAGATGATATTAATAATCTACTTACAAAGTTTTTGAAGACCTCTATATATAGACAATAAAAGAAAACCCTAATGGCCTTCACTATATATGTGGAGACAAATAAAAGAAACCCCTAAAGGTATGTTTGGTTGGATAATGTAAAAAGTGGGTAAGTAAAATAAAAAATAACTTTTATGTTTTTACTTTTAAAAAGGTGATTTAATAGTTAAAATGGTGATTTCATAAATGGAGTGATGGTCATAAAGGCATTATAAACATTATACAAAATATGAAAAAGAAAATGTTCACATTATGGCAAACCAAATGAAGGAAAAAAGATAAATGGCTAATATTTAAAAGGCCCCAAAATACAATTAATCTTAAAAGACAAAATAATGTAGCACCAAATAAAAAAATTTTGGCCCATAATTAATTTAACTCCAATTTATATGTGCAAGTATCATTGACATAGATGCATGTAATCAAATGTATTGGTTCTTCACATGCTCCAAACTTAAAGTCTCCTTATTCCAATTTAGCCTTGACTTCTTAAATAAAGCTCGTAAGTGCTTCTCGCATTCTTTTGGCTCTAGTTGAGTGATTGGTCCTTTCGATACGTGCAAAGAATCTGACATGCTAACTTAATTTCCATCAAGAATCTTGTGGTCTATAATTGTGTTTGGTATGACCTAACAATGAATGAGAATATTATTTCATAATTATGTTTGGTTAGATGACAATAATATAGGATTGGAAAGGAAAGCTGAACAAATGACTATAATGCCCTTAGTATAAAAAAATATTAAAATTTTTTTTTGTAATCTATGCATTTTTTTACTACTTTGAATAAAAATAATAAAATACTTATTTTTATTTTGAATTAAAAATATTTTTAAATTACCAATAATAAAAATCTAGTAAAATATTTATTTTTTATTTTTAATTAAAAATGTTATTTGAGTTATCAATAATAAAAAGGACATTTCACTCGTTTTCCCCCTAATTCTCCAATATGACAACCTATTCCATCCATTTTTGGATGGAATGCCTATTCTCACAAATAAAAGAACTAACATTCTTAAGTGAAGGGAATGGAATCTCAAAATCTCCAACCAAGCATGCATATGTGGATTTCTTTTACCTCTCTCATTTCATACCCCTAACTCTAATAACCAAATGGGATATAACATCACCTTTTGTTTTTCCTTGAATCGTAGTGAGGTTGTTTGCCTTGATTGTCTTATTATAAATTTGCGAAATAATTGGGCAAGATTGCCTTGTAGTAACACAATTTTGTGAGGTTGTCTTTTTTTCCCACGGTAACATAGTTTTCTAATAAATATAAAAAGTAAAAAATATTTTTTAAAATAAATATAAGTATAAATTATGATCTAAGAAAAAAAATTAAAAGATATATGAGAGAAAGTGGGACTATTTCTCCTTGTTAATTATAAAATTTTAAAAATATTATAATTTCATTTTTATTTTAAAAATATTTGAAAATTAATTAAAAAATTCATATAGACTTTATGATATTGGATTACGCTTAAACTTGATGAACAAAGATCAATTGTTCAACTCAAATTTCATGCATTTTATGTATTTAATTAATCAATTAAATTTTTAACAATTTTATAATATGAAAACTGGTGATCCTTTATTAAATATATATATATATATATATAATTGGGTTACACATATATTTTTAAATTATTAGGATAATATTTTTAATAATTATAAATATAATTTCTTTATAGCTATGAATGTAATAATATATATCACTAGCCTTATCATTATTATTTTCAATAATCTTTATTTGGTTTGAACCAACAATTATTGTCACGCCGCAAACCTCAAAATCCGATTTTGATAATGTTGGTTAATTTCTTCCGCGCGTTCTCGCAGACGGAAAAAAGTATACTCATAATTTTTCATTCCCTTGACTTCTCATAGTAGTAGGGAATTCTAGCTCCCCCCATCTCTCTCATCGCCCTCCCCTTCATCGCGCCTCACCCATGGCAAAGCCACCCTCCTCCTCTCCCTTCCTCATCTCCTTCTTTTACTTCTCTCTTCTATCAATCCTCTATCTCCTCCTCAATCAGTTTTCTCCGTGTGCTTTGGTTCACGCCGAATCTCATTTTGAAGGCTTCGAAGCCGAAGACGACGACTTCGACGACCAATCCATCGATCCTACTTCTCTCCGATCACCCCCTTTGACGCAATCGGAGTCCCGTACTACTAGACTCACCCCTCCAGATCCCAAGTCCACGGAATCGGGTCCAAACCCGAATCTGAATTTGGATTCTCAATCTTCATCTTCGGATCTTCCGAAGACATCACCCACCACCACCGCCTTCGATTACTGGGATGAAGACGAATTTGAAGGCTTACCCGTTGAGCAACCTGCCCCGGAAATCCCCAATATTTCCGGAGATTCCAAACCCGCCGATAATAGTTCGGATCCTAATGCCTCTTCGAAATCTGGGAATGCTAAGGGTTCGCGTTCGTTTACGATTGAGATTGTTTGCGGGAGTTTTCTGATTATGTTTGCCATTAATTACTTTACTGGGAAGCGCGAGAACGTGAAGTTAGCCCTAGCCTGGGCTGCACAGTTCGCGACGAAGGACTCGATTTTTGAGAAGAACTTTAGTCTTTTGGGGGTCGGCGAAGGCGGTGATGATACGCCATTGTTGTTGAAAGAAGGGCAAACGGTGTTCAAGTTCTACGCGAGCGGCAGAAGGTATTGCCAGGGGTTGCTGGCTACGATGGAGTTGAAGAGCAGGCACGATCTGATATCAAGGATATACAATATGATTGTGCCTTCTAGGGATGAGATTTCCTTTGAGGTGTATATGAATGACGAAGCCATGGATCACGTGGTGTTTGCCGTGGCCAAGAAGAAGGTAGCGAAAGCTATGCAGAAGGATGTGAGGGATTTGCAGAGGTTTGCGGGTCTTGTTTCAACTCCCAATGGGAGGAAGTGGGTTGCCGAAGAGTTGGCTGTTATTTCAGAATCAAAGGAAGTGGCTGGTGATTTGATTACAGAGGCTGTGCTTGAGCAGGTTTGAACTGATTTTGTTTATCTTTACAAATTAGTTGTGGTGGATTATCATGTCTGACTGTTTGCATTTCCTTGTATGATGTGTGATTGTTTCTAATTATTATTTAGTTCATAGAACCTTATCTTTGAATGCTAACTATTTCGTTCTTCAAGAGTTATAAAGCACGGACACTCCTCTTTTACGTCATCAAAACCGCCACAAAACATGGATGACTTAGGAAAAGAGAAAACAACCAAAAAATAAAGTAGAATGAGAGACCAGAAACCCCATCTTGATGAGATAATAAAATTTGTTATTTTTATTGTTGTACATGAATAATTTGAATAATATAGTTTGACAACTTTTTATTTAGTAGATTTTAGGAAATAATAGTGTTAGATACTTTTCAATCAAGCTTTGAAAAGTATGTAGCTCTGTGCAATTCATCTAACTACTTTTCAATCACAAGCATAGGGAACTTGTTTTTTTTTTTGCTTGCCTCATTAAGCTTCCTATAATCGATATCGCAAAAATGCTAAGATTCGTCCTCCTTTTCACTAACACTATCAAGGAAGCAAAAGTGCTGCTACTGTCCTTTATCGCCCCATTCTTTAGCATCTCTTGCACCTGTTTTTCTATCTCTGTCTTCTGAACAAGCCTGTAATGATACGGTTTAGAGCTTATCAAGTGACTGACTTTCAAGTGAATTTGGTGATCGAAGGCGGAAGAGATTTAGGCTTCTTGAAAATATCATCAAATTCCTCTAAAACTTCCTCCAATTCCTTTCTTTGTTTGTCATTCACCTTCCCCATTTCTTCCTTAATGAATAAGCCTTTCTCTTAAGGAAGAAAGTTGACCTGTACCAAATAAGCTTCATGTGCCACAAAAACTTGCTTCTTTGTAATCTGCTGTTCTTTAAATTTGTTCCTCCTCATTTTGACACCTTCCAATTTATTCCACTTACCATGCAACATAAATTCCATCAACGTATCCTTCAAATTCCAAATAAACCTTCCTATTGTAGAAAGCCATTCAAATCCTACAATCATGTCAATATCCTCCTAATGCCATGACTAGAAAATCAGAAGTGAATGTCTCTTCTTGCATGACCCGTTGTAACTGTGCACACTTCTTAGTTATTTCGAGTTGTTGCTTGTTAGCTACTGTAACTTGTAGTCCTTTAGTTTCATGCAATTTCAATTTCAATTTCCTAGAAATCTAAGAAATTGTGAAAACTCTCTATGTCTAAGAGAATCATCACTGACTGCTTCTTCATCTTGCCTACCACTTTCATTATTGAGCACCTGTCCCTTCCTTCAATGGCATTTAAGGAGACAATAGTGTGTTTTGTTGCTTGAAACTTCTTTGATTCCTCCTTTGTTTCACATGCATCCACAAATTCATCTTCCCCCTTTGCTTGTACCATGAGCATAAACGATGAGCATAAACAACTGCAAATTCTTACATCTATGGTCTGAGGTATACTTTTGAGGGCACCAATGACAAAGGGCCTTCTTACTTTCCTCATCCATCTCTTTCTTTGTCAATTTCTTCAACTGTGTTAGTAGTGTAGGAATTGCTACTAGAAATGGGGTGGAATTTGTCAAGTAAGTGGAATTTTTGTTGGAAGAATGGGCAGGTTGTGCTATGGTAAGGCTCTTTGAAGTCTACATACTGGATTAAGTTTTGGAGTTGGAGGATTGGAAATTCATGGAATAGTTGGAATTGGTTCATTTGATGGTAGATGGAACGCGGTTGTGTCTGGCATGGATGGACATGTCTTGGAGGTGTGCTAGATACATTGTATTAGCTAGAGTGCTCAGGTTGAACAGCCTCACAACTATTTGTATATCATATTGAAGGCCTCCTAAAAAACAACTTATGGCTATGGGTTTCGGTAACTCCACCTCTGATAACAACTTTTCAAATGTTTATTGATAACCACTTACTATATCTTCCTAACTTGGCTTCCTAATCTCAGATATGGCATCCATTCTAGCCACATCATTAAATTGTGCGGCCACGTTTCTCATGTAATTGTCCCAATGAATCTAAGTCAACCTCCTTTTCTTCAAAAATCCAAGACGCCACTACAACATTTGTCCCTATAAATGCACACTCACCAATTGAAGTTTTTGATTCTTAGGAGTATCATCAATTTCGAAAAAAAAATGGTTTGAACAATATAGCTAATTGTGAAAATCTGTGCCTTCGTATCGTGGAAATTTGATCCTTGTCATCTTCATTGGAAAGGCATAGATGCTAATTTGATTGCCATTGAAGGAACCAAATTGTGGACAACCATTTCTTGCTCGGGGCCTGTTCGTATTTGAAGTTCAGATATGAGTATCACCAATGTTAGTTAATGCGATTTGCTGAGAGAATTTAATCACCATACCCGTAATGATACTCTCGATGTGACCCATCGATAATTTGACTTTACTGAGCTCCATGTTCGTTTGTATCACCGATTGCTTCACTTCTCCCAAATCAATGTTAGTTTGATCCAAACATTGATTGAGTTAGTTTGATCCAAACGTTGCTTGAGCTTTCTCAATCAATCTTGCACTCGAGTTTTTGGTTCCATGGTGTCCCTATCAAAGATGCCTTGATACCGAATGGTGCAGGAGAACCAGAGAAGATAGAGAATACGAAGGTAAAAGTAATCTTGATAGAACATCTCCAATACAAGCCCTACTCCTATTAATACTATAAGAGTATGAGCCACGCAATGCAAGTCAAGTGGTTATATCGAACTACCTGAAAATACTCAGTTATTCTAACTATTAACACTACATTTATTAGCTACTACTACTCATAACAACCACTTTATATGGTTGTATGGTTGTTTTCTGATATAAGTTGGCATCTTTCTTCCACATTCTTCTCTCTTGTTCCGTTGACAAGCTGATATTGGTTCAAGTATTGTTTAATTTTATATCTGTGAATTTCATGTATAAGTTTTTCATTATGCTGATATTTACTTCATTATGGTTGGTCGTTTTTAAAGCATGCATGTTCTGGATTATGTGACATTTAAAGATTGTTATGTAAAATATGTCTTGGATCAGCGCCAGTCCTTGATCAGGAATTAAATTTGCTTCCTGTACTCTTAATCAGCTATTAACAATATGCTGCAGGTTTTTGGTGACAAAGCTTTTGAGAAATTTGGAAAAGGTTTCATTTCAATGCATATCTCTGATCAACATCCTGGCATCCACAAGAAGGTATTGTTGTTCAAGTTTGTGCTTCCAGGTGCTAAGAACATGGCTGACATGACTCGGTTGGTGGCTCTAGTACCATATTATATTGATTTGATTGGAAGATATAAACTAAGTTCTCAGGTAGGTGAATTTGCCCTATCATATGGCCATTGTACTCATAGCTTATAGTGAATGATGTCTTATGTATGGTCCTGATTGACTCTGATGCGCTTAATGTAGACTCTGTCAAAGACAGAGGTTGCCCGACAAAAGGCTGCTCAAGAAACACATAAAGAACTTCAGAATGCTCGACAAGAAGCCTTGCAGAAGAAAAAAGTAGAAAGGAGAAAGATGTTGGAAGAGACAGAGGCTAAGCTCAGTGTAGAGGCTATTCGTAAGAAAGAAGCAAAAGATCGTGCTCGTCAGATGAAGAAGGCAATGCCAAGGATAAAAATGTCTCGTGGTGGCTAGTTTTTGAATTTTTTCTTATGTAGGATCATATTCAGGTTTTGGGCTCATGTTCCTTTTCCTTTTTGTCGGGTCCTTGCCTTTTGCTGGGAGAAGGTTCTGAATCATCCTTCATGGCACTGTACTTTATGTAGTTCACATTACTCCTTGGCTAGATAGGCATGGCCACATCTTGGTGGGTTTTATACATACCAAAATCTTGTTCTTAGAAGTATTTATAAGCTTTTCTTTGCTTCTGTTCGTAACTTCAAACTACTTGACTTAGTTGCTAGGTGACTATTGTATTCTTTCATTTTGTTTCCGCAGGCAAAATGCTGAAGCTTACTTGACTGTTTGGTCGGGCAACTTGTATTTTGTGATGCATTGTTAAGTTCTGTGGTTGGACATGAGGGGAAAGAACCTCATTTTTTGGATCTAAATCTAGACATTTGTTGTTTCTATGGTAGAAATTTTCAAACTTCTTAGAGCACTTCCTTTGGAGAAATTGAGCACATTGCTTCAACCTTGAAGTTTATTTATTTGTCTATTTCATGTCACCTCAATGATTTTGCTTTTGGAAGATATTTTTGAGGATGAAGTTGAACTTGGATTTGATGGCATAGTGCCTAAAGCAGTGTTGAAGTTTGATATGTGTGTATTTCTAATTTTTATTGTACATCAAAATCTTTATATTAAAAATTTGAGCATGAGATATAAAAAATGATATCATTTGGGATATGTATAACACACTCAAATATCTTAAAATTGTTTCTAAGTACCTAAAGAACTAGAATTTTCACAATCAAATAGCACAGGTCTTTTTAATTGTTGTTTGCAAGGTCATATGAAACCTATTTTGGGTCATATTCTAATTCAACAATTCCAAGCATTTAATTCTTAAAGTGAACAAAATTTGTGTAACTCGCTCAAGTTTAACATGGAAGGATTTGTTAATTGTTTATATGGTCTTCTTTTGAAATAGATCTTGGCTTATGTTCAAATTTAAGTGAAAAGTTTAATCAGTTGATGTTGGTTGGATAAAAGTTCCTTTGCTTAGAGGGAAGGTTTCCACTAATCCTTACTTCTATAACACCTTGTATGTATCAAGGAGGGAAGAGCAAGAAGAGAAAATTAAAGTAATTTTTAATCAAACCTACAACCATGTGGTTGAAAACCACACTCTACTAGTTGAGCTAAGATGGCCCTAAGATTTATTTTTTATATGCAATTAGAAATATCACAGAAAGAATAGAAAAAGCTTTTCAACTTTGTGAGATAGAGCTGGCTAAGAAGACAATGGAAAAAATGACCTAGATTGAAAATGGAAAAGCATGATTTTGAAAGAATTAGTGATAATCTTTAGGAAACTTTGCTATGATGATTTATGACCATTTATACATGTAGCTGAAATTTTAGTTAGGCTTGCTAGCAAGAATTGCATACTGGATCAACGCAAATGGGGATGGTTGGGTTCATTGTAGTGTTCATTATCCCAAACATCAATAGAATTTTGGGCATTGGGCACTTAGAAGTGGAATCTTAGTGTCTTTAAAATTGAAAGTTAGGTGTAAGCCTGACCAACAATTCAAATTAGGGTTGGTTAAAATTGCAAGTTAGGTGTAAGCTTCTTTAATTGGAATACATGATTGAATTGAAGCAGAACTTTTATTAGTAGAGATAAGAAGAAATTTTTTAATTTTAAATCTTGTGTGCTATCTTTTTAGTAGATCAATTATGAAACCAAAAAAATAAAAATTTATATGTAATTTCTTATGTCTTTGTTATAAAGTTTTTTGAATAATAATATAATAAATGTATGACCTTCATAGACAATTGTATGTTTTATAATACTCAGCATTATATGCTTAGGTTTTTTAAAGAATTATTTACATAGGTTATACTTCATGAGTAAAGATATAAGAAGTTACGTCTAAGTCTAATTCTTATAAAAATGACACACTAATAGAAAATATTCATATGGCTAAGTAAAATACTTTAGCATAAAAATAGTTTAATTTTTCACAAAATTTAAACAAGAGATATAAAGAAAAAAGAAAATATCAATGTATCTATGTCATTTAAAATATATATTGTTGTGACCAGGTCTTATTAGTTGAGGTTTTTAATGCTCAATGAAATACTTCTTATTACTTAGGTATAAGAATTGGTTGACAACAAAATATACATCAAATGTTCTTATTCCAAATTGTGATTAATTTGCACATGCTCTAACTTTGACTCAAAGGAATCAAGGCATTAAGCTTCATTGTTCTATCCTTCAATAACCTTAATCAAAAGATGCATGCGGGGAGAAGGAAAAATCTCAATTAAACCCTAAAACCTTCTTAAACATGGAAGGAACAAAACTACAAAAGCTTAACTTCAAAAAAGCTAAAACACTTAAGCAACAATTTTTTTTTTTGGTGATATAAGGTTTGGCATCGCTACCTTATTCCTTAGAGTCGCAACACTAATTTATTTTTGTAACATATAGATTTAATATTCTTAAACTAATACTAAATAATAAATCAATTACATTGGATTGTAGAACTAAATTTAAACATCATTCTAGAACTAAATATCTAATAAAACAAATCAATATTATTTCAACATTACAATTCTAAACTCATGGTATTTAACATTAATCTTATAACTAATCTGAACAACAAAGTAAACTAAATAAACTAAAACACTATATATCAATTCCCTATTACATTACATCAAAAGTAAACATTGATATATCTCATTTAACGAACATTTTTAGCTAAGGTACTCATTATGAAACCTTCCTTTTTTGGTATCAATTAGCTATCCTAAAAGTGCCAATTCAGAAAAGTGTAGATGAGATAAAAACCTCAATAGCTAGTAGAGTTTTAAAACATACATTCCCAACAATAAATATAAAATTTTTCATAAACAATTATCTTTAAATAAAAGCATGTATTTTTCATAAGTCACCTATGTGAATCAGTATAATTTTACAACTCAATTTATGAAAAACAAAACATTCGTTTATCCTTGCAAATCCTTTTAAAATAATATGGAATTTTGGATAACCATATGCGCCCTTGGCATAATAGGTAGAACTTTCATAACATCCCCTATTTACCCATAAAATAGTATTGTTGTCATGCCCTGATTTTTCTAAGTCTTATTTCTTATTCGTTTACTTACAATCACAATTATTGATGAGTAACTAAAAACTAAAACATATAAGTTTTTGAAAAATTTTGCTAGAGTTTCCTCTTATAATTGGAGGGTTTAGGCCACCCAAGGGCCACTTAACATGCCTCCCTTGGTCTTAAAATTTTAACAATTCATTACCACTTATAATCGTACTAGGGATTTTTTTTATGCACCTTATCAATATGAATACATCATTATAAAGCTAAATAGCATAATTTATTCTCTTTTAATCAACTACTTTACTAGACATCTTTGCTTTCTTTTGGTACTCTGCTTTTTTTTTTTTCACCTGGCATGGGTTAATGGGGAATGGAGAGGGGAGTGAGATTTTGGGAAGAATCTTAGTAGTATGCTTTATATTCAATGTATACATCAAGTCACCCTAAGCATAAGGAACATAAGTGTGTATATGATATAACTCATGAAATACTAAGAGTAGCATATACATACCTATTCAATCAATCAGTGGTCATGACTCTTAAATTAACTAAGCTTCACTTAGGGAAGAGTTATTATATTCAATTCCTTTTTTGGGTATCATCAATACTATAACACATTCTAAACAAAGCATATTACATCAAATTAGTTCAAACATGTAAACATAATATCATATAAGATTTCATAGCATACAAGCATCCAAACATTTAAGGCAACAGGTATGCATACAAAGAAAGGGGATATGCTACTTGGAAGATAGAGAATTTGTGCTAAACCTCTTACTTTGCGTCTTGCCTTGTCTATTTTCTTCACCTGTCTCTTTTACTTGGCCTTTACTAGCTTAATTTCCCACTTCTTGGTCTTCTTGTCCAAAGACCACTCTACCATCTCAACATGCCCCAAATATCATATTAAGCATGAAAAATAAATAATCAATGCACATCTAAGCTAACTTTCCTCATATAACATATTATGGCCTACCTTTTAAAAATATATAACTTTGGCTAGGAGCCTTCAAATTAGGCAAATTATATCTTTCTAGAAAGTTTATAATATGTAATTTTTATTAAAAAAATATCAAGTTTAATTAAATTCATTTGATTCACCAAAAATTGCAAAATAGTGGTTAGTTTGTGCAATTTCCTATTGTTAGGATAGTTTTATGGTATTAACTTTGAAAATTCATAAAATATTTTATACTAATCCAAAAAGCATCAACTGTGTCTCATATGAAACTCTAGGATGCGCTCTAAATTTTTATCAAGTTTCATGCCCAAATTCATCTGTTAAGGCCTCAATGGGCAGAGATATATTTTTTGACTCATTATAAGTCTATTTTGGCTATTCATGGTTCCAAATTTATATATTAGCTATTTATGCAATTTTCTATTTTTGACCAAGTTTCTTCACCAAAAACTAACTCATTAAACTAGTCTCTAACATAAAATATAGCCTATATCAAAATATAAACATGCTACTTGTTTATTTTGCCTAGGCTTTGATCTTACCATTTTGCACTGTTGGAGACTATATTGCATTACATTGACTCTAATTCAAGTCTCATGACTTTTACTTCATTTTAGGTCATTTTACACTTGCTAGATTAGCCATATGACCATTTCTCATTTTGTGCAAACTTATAGAACCTATAGCTCATTTTATGTTTGATTAAGGTTTATGGTTCCATAATGCTACATGTCATAATTTTAACCAATCCAATGACTCATATGGTCTTAAAGTCATTCTAGAAAACTTCCAAAATCATCATATTCATTAAAAATAAATCATTACTTTAGGACTTGGGAAATTCTTCTTTTTATAGCCATGTAATTTTGGCATAACTAATGCTTCAATTTAAGTTCATATGGTCCATGGATGTTGTAACAACCCTCACTCATAATTAGTCTGGCTAAGTGCAATTATACAATTAATCACTAGTATTAAGGTCTAATGTTAATAATAATTTAATAATGGATGAAAATATGAAAAAAATTTGAACCATTCAATGATCAACAATCACTAATCATATAAGCTAGAAGATTTAAGTGAATAGGAGATTTAATTTCTCATTTAAGACTTCCAACTCATCCATAAATGGATCTAGAAGCACAAAACTCTTATATTTTGGTTTACAAGTCATTACTTATCATTAACATAGTAAAAACTAGGATTTAAAAGCTAAATTAAGGGTTTGAGGACTTAAGCCATGACTTAGAAGGACTTAGTTGCTGCTAAGGTGGCTATTGAAACCTTTAAAAGCATTAAGATATACTTACACTGTGACTTAATTTGATTCTATAACTTTGGAACTAAAATTTTAGCCTTGCACTGTGACTTAAAGGATCCATCGCACAGCTCAGTTCGCTATTGGAATAAAAAACTCAAAATTTCACGATCCTCACCGCCACTCAAGCTACCCTCGTTGTGGCGAGGTGCCCCTTGGGCCTCACTAGTCATAAATACATGATTCTCATTGTGGCAAGACCCTTTCGCTCCACAACATTATTGCTCTCTAGACCACTTTCCCCTAATTTTTCCTGAGGTACGTCATGGCCAAAGAACCTGCACCACAACGCACTTAGCTTCTGTTGCCCCTTAAACCCATTTTTAGCTTCTGTTGCCCCTTAAACCCATTTTGGCCACAACTTAAAAGATGTTTTGGCTATGACTTGGGTAACCTCTTATCCTAAACTCTTAGATACTTGCTAGCACTCCCTCTAATTGAATTTTAGGGTCCCTCTATAGTTGAAATACATGGTTTTAATGATACATAATCTCCTATCTACCTCCCCTTATTAACCTACCTTATTCATTTAGGGACTTAAGGATTAATTAAATTAATTGAACTTTATTGAGTATCATCAATTCATTCAATGCATCGACAAAAGTGTACATATCCAACTCCTTAAATCTCTAGAACAACCTTAGACACAAAAATATGGCTATGACACAACCCCAATTCACTTATGAAGCATACATAATAGTTAAAAATGTGTATAATAGGATTAAGGCCAAACATACATTTGACACCATAACCATTGCAACACCTCGAAATTAATTAAGGTGTTAATCATAGATTTAGACTAATTAAGAATAATTAGTATGGAATAATTGGGGTAAACTATATGAATAAGAATTTATAGAGAAATAAATTATTAATATGGGTTTAAAGTTCAATTAGGATAGAAGCTTAATTTGGGCCCATAATTAATTTAAGTAGGCTATGGTTAGAGACTAATGGAGGCCCAATAATTATAGGTGCAGACCCAACTTCTTATTTGGAGACTTGACCCAAGAGAGATTATCTAGTAATGACCCAATTTGATTTAGTGAAATAGAGGCCCAAGACCCTACTTACATGAACTCTTATAGTTGGCCTATCATCCCTTATGCAGACCTAAACTAAATCAGCTCTTAAAATTTGGCCTAATCTAACTACATTTCTGCAAGCCCAACTCATGAAGCTTAGCCTAACAAAGCTTAAATCTGAAACCCCCACTTAGAATTGGACCTTTGGGTCAACTCATAACCCATTTAGAACTCAACTTAAACCCAACTAAACCCTAAATACACTCAGCCTTCTCCTCATTCTGCAAAAAAAAAAAAAACACAAAAGGCAAAGAAAAATTTGGAGGTTTAGAAAAAGGCTAGGGTTCTTAACAAGAAATCCACCATTTATCATTTTTAGGCTCAAGATTAACTAAGGTAATTGTTATATAATTTGATCGTCTCCTCTTCCTCTTCAATTTGACCTAATTGGTTTTTTATTTGGAGCATTTTCACCATACCCAAAATTTGAAATGTGTTTGTTTAGTATTTTCTTGGAGGGTTTTCAAAGGTAGGGATTATGAGGGATATTGGGTAAGTATAAACTTCTCGTTTCGATGCATTTTCTGCTAATTTGCGACCCCTATAGCTGATTTATGATATAAGTATTACTTTTATGTGAATTTACTCAGAATTTAAGGTGTTGTTCTGAGGTTACTGGTGTAGGCTCAACCAAATCTGAATTTGGTTCTTGTAATAGTTGGGTAAGTATTTTTTAAGTAGTCCTTTATAACTCCTTGAGTATTGGGTTTGTTGATATAAATTGTGATTAGGGATAGAAAATGCTTGGTTTTGTGTCCATAGGCTAAAGTAGCATTCTGTTGGCTTTTAAAGAATTGGCTACAAGTGAAGTAACCGAGGATTATGTAATTCCATACATATATTTGCTTTAATTTTATATTTACTGCACATGAAAGATTTGAAATGCTAAATGAATTGATTGGCTACCTGTTGTATTATGTTTGGACCTTGTGAGTCCATGGTGGAATTGAGGTGTGGTTGCCACCCGTGCATGTACTTCGATCGGACACCGGGTTATCATTAGACCCCAGATGCACTAAGCCTTAGTTGTATTCATTAGGGAATGGGCACTGTGGATGTGCCTCTCCCGTTGTTATTGTCCTTTAACATTTGGAAATGTGATTGCTAATATGGGATAGTAATGATTGATAGGCTAATTATTTTATTTACTGATATGATTAGTGCATTTGTTGATGCTTATATAATATCATGCATATATGTTAATTAAATTAGAATATATAAATGGAATTTGCCTTTGGTCACTGAGATTTGCATCTCACCCCATTTCATAGGCTAACTATTTCAGATGAAAGTCCTTCAAATAAGGGTAAGGGAAAGCAAATTGATGAAAATCCATGAGCTCCAACCATGTGTGGGGAAGGCTACACTTAGGCTGATTTAAGTAGAGTAGATGCAAATTTGTTATTCTTTTATATAGTATCATCATGTAATCATGTTGCCAAGTGTAGGAGTTTATATGTTGACAACTTAGAATGTATTTGTTAAGAAATTAGGTCTTATATTAAATGGGCATTTGATGCATGAATCTATAACATCTGACATGGAACTTTATGGATCCTATGATATGGTTTACTTTCTAGTAAATGTGATGTATTGATGTTGACCCAAACTAGTAATGCACGAAACCTCCTATGAGACATGCATTAGAATGACAATTGTTGATAGTTTATACATTATGATTGATTTTTTTTTGCTTTGATTTTTTTGCTTTAATTTTTTTTAGATTTAGATTTAGATTTTTGATTTTTTTTATTTTGATTTTGATTTTGTATTCTTTTATTATTATTATTTAATTAGTTTTCCATATGTTATTTTTATATTTTACTTGATTTTTTTGATTAATTTTGATTGATTGTTTTCATATTTTTAATTATATTTTTGAAATGACACTTTTCTTTTTTCTTTTGAAGTTTTTCTTTAAATTTTTTAATATATTTTTTGAATCTTTCTTTTTTGATTTTTTTGGGTTGATGTTACTAATTAATTGATTTATTTAAAATGAGTTTTTTAATTTTGCTTTTATTTTGACTTTTTTATTTTATTTTTATTTTTTATTTTATTATTTTTTTAAAAAGGCTTCAAAAAATATTTTTATAAAAAAATTAAATTGAAGTTTTTTATTTCTTCTCTTTTTTTTAATTAAGAACCTAAATTTAAAACCTTTTTTTCTTTTATTTGTATATTATTTTTTTTTTAATATTTTTACTTAATTTTAAAGAAACTTAATTAATCCTCTAGAAAAATTATTTTTGATTTCGAGTTTTTTTGTTTTTGTTTTTTTTTTCTTAAAGGGAAATGACCTTATCTTTTTAAAAACTATGCACATTTTTTTTACTTTCGTTCTTCTTTTTTTTAAAAGCTTGCTTTTGTTTTTCCTTTAAGTTCTTTTAGGAACGAAATCTATCGCATATGAGCCATTATTCAAAACTTGATAGATATCAAGGAGATTTATTGTCTCACATTATCCTATGAGTAACTCCTATATGGCTGATGAGACAGTCCACACAACTATTTTAAAAGAAAAATAAATATAAATATAATAAAGATAAAATGAATTTGTTTATTGGCATATAGTAAATTGTGATCATGTGTGCTTTGTGTTCAAATAACATGATCCATCTAATATTTATAGATGCTAATAAAATGCAAACCCAATGATAATTGCTTCTCCTAACTAGTCTTTTTTGATTAATGCTTTCAAGTTGCCCTCCTCCTTTGAGCAATGGTCTAGAAGTGATTCTTTGCATGGTCTCAGTGTGTTCCCCCAAAATGTCAATAAGTCAAGATAATGAAGTGTATCAGTTTCTAATCAGTCAATAACAATCAACTTAATTTCATGATGATCCAATAAGTATGCAATCTCTAAAAAGACTCAAATTTATATTTCCATGCATCTACATGTTCATGTAAGACATAAGCAATTCCATTATTCAGACCTTAACACACTCAATAGATTCAAGCATTATGGGATCCCAAAAACATTCTTTCCAACTGAAATTCAATATCACTAGGTATCATAGTAACTTAACCCAACAAATGCATTTACAAAAATTACCAACTTGTACTTTCACAATTTAGGAAGCAATTTCCTTGAAAACATTTATTTAGATACATTGCACAAGCACATATAGTTAAATTGTTCATCATATCCCCACATTACTCTTAAATACATCTCAAAAGGTATTAATTCTTAGTCCAGTATGAGGCATAACAAAATAGCATAATGAGAATTGACCAAGGAACTATGCTTCCACATACGTGCAACAATTTGACCCTTGCCATAACTTTCTGTCAAGGCATATTGGCAAGCAACACAAGGATCATATGCATTTCAGTATCATTTAATGAGAAAAAGCTTTTAAAATAGATCAAGACCTTCAACAAACCTAAACCACTATATGTAACAACCAGAAAAAGAAAAGAAAAGAAAAGAGAAAAGAAAAGGGAAAGAAAAGAAAAGCTGAAAATTTTCGAAGGCTGAAAATTTTCTAAGTCTGCTAGCTACAGCCTAGCTATAGCGAATGTACCTGTTCGCTATAGCGAGAAATGGGCTAGCTATAGCGAGAGAGCCTTCTCGCTATAGCGAAAATGCTTCTAGCTATAGCGAGTGCGGGCATTCCATACAAAATCTAGGGAGTAGCTCGCCGTAGCGAGAGCTATAGCGAAGGCAAAGGTCTGGGACTTACACGAGCTCGCCGTAGCGAGGGTTATGGCTCCCTATAGCGAGGGTGAGTCCAGAAAAGCATAAAAAGAGAGATTTTAACTTTTTAAAAGCTTCCAAACTCTTCCTTTCTCTTAGAACCGACCTAAGCTTCGACCAAGGAGAGAGAAAAGAGCTGTGGAGAGAGAGAGAGACCTAGAGAAGCAAGGAGATCAAGCAAAGAGGTGAGTAATCTTTAGATTTTCATAGCTTTTCTCCTTAGCATGTTATTCTCTTCCTTTTGCCTTCTCTTTCTATGGTTTTAGAAGTTGATTTGGGTTTGGTTCAGAAGAGGGAAGTGGAAAATTACTCTAGAATAAGGGTAGAACTCATATATCTTCACTTCTTCTTCCTTGCTTTCTTCCTTGAGAGTTTGAGAGAGGAAGGAGAGTGAGTAAGGTTCTAGAGAGAGAGAATCCCTAGATCTTACAAGGGTAGTGGGGGTTTTGTTTTGGTGAAGAGCCCTTTTAGCTTTGTGAGAGTTTATTTGAGTTATAAGAGAGTAATTTGATGCTCTTTGTTATGCCTAGGCTCAAAGGAAGCAACTCCATCTAGTTGTGAGTGTGAAATCAAGAAGGGAGAAGATAAATTGAAAGGGAAGACTTGTGTTATCTGATAAGGTAGCTCTCTACTCTTTTCTTGTTGCATTCTTGGATGTGTAATAGTCATTGTATGTTAGTGTATGTGCTTGTATGATGAGATATGCCATTTGATATTGCCTTGATGCATTGGTACCAATATGCTTATGATATAAATTGTGAAAATTGCTCGGGTGAGGTGGTGCTGAAAGTCCCTTGAGACGGGTGAGGTGGAGCCAAAAGTCCCTAAACCAAGGGTGAGGCCGATCCAAAAGTCCCAAAGCTCGGGTGAGGCTAGACCGAAAGTCCCTAGAGCCTATTCTTGGCATTGACCTGATATTCATGGCATGAAACACATATGTTGTGTTATTGTGACTTGTGTGCATGCTTGACTAGTTTATATGCCTTGATTGCATCTTGAATGAGTATGAGCTATTGAGATTCTCCCGAATCTCACCCCCTTCCCCCTCCCATCTTAATATCCAGGTGGAGTTCAAGGAGAGTCGAGCACACCTCATGGAGCCTAGTGAGCATACTTAGAGAAATGTATAGTTCTTTTGTTGTAAAGAGGTGCCATAATGAAGATGCACCTATTATTTTTGAGTTGTAAATGTGGGAGCACATGTAAATATATGTATAGATGATGTATGAATTGTTTAAAGAGCCAAAGTAATGAGAATGTAGAAATTGGCCCCTTTGTGGCTTACATGTGCTAGTGTATTATGTTCCGTAGCATAGTGGTTTCGAAATGTATGATGTTATGGATCACTTAGACATTTCCTATATGCCATATTTGTACTTTCAAACTTGCCCAAAAGAGGTTAGAACATGTGGGAGGTCATTTAGACCCATTTTGAACCACATGGGGTGCCAAAACCGCCAATTGGGTGAGCTCCGTCAAAGTATGACCGGATGAGCTCTTCTTGGTATGGAATTTGGCATGCCTCTAGATTCTATTGAGAGCTTCTTGAGAAGCTAAAGTGGATAATATTTGGAGGTCTAGAGAATATTTGGTGAATTGTTGAAGTTGGGAAATTTGGATGGCTTGGTCATGGTACTGTGCAAAAATCCGAAAATGAAACCATGTCATCCATAGACCAAATGGTGTCCAATTGTCATAAAATTTTATGACCATAAACTAGATATCCACAGTGACCTATACCAACTAGAAGCACCTCAATTGGAGGTCTGTAGAGAGAGAAACGACTTGCTGAAGTTCTGTATCAGCATTAGGGAAGTTTTTGACCTTTGTTACTGTTCCATCGGTTTTCGAGGTCCAAGAGCTCCTGAACTGATCTGGACTTATTTTTCTCCTCTAGTTAATATCTGTAGCTTTCCAAATTGGTATAGTTTTCCCAGATTGGATTTGTTTGGAATTAATTACGAATTTTCAAAGTTCATGACAGTAAACTGCACCAGTAACAGGGACAGCCGGACCTCTGTGTCTTTTTCGATGTCAAAGATGGTCCAAACGCTGAGATTGAGTTGGGAGTTATTTTTAGTGTGAAGTTAACATCCCCAGATTTCCAGAGAGCTATGATATGCTTGATTTTCATTTTTCTAGAATTAGTTATGATTTTCCAAAGTTGGAGCCAAAAATCTGACTTATGGGCTCATTTGTGAAATTGCATTTTCTTGGTTTTCTTGGCTTCATATCCGTGGTTTATGAGTTGTTTGAGACTATGTACAAGTTGTATAAATGGTGTTTGAGTGGAAAATGTGAATGATGGGTACACGAGACCCACGGGGTAAAATATGATCAGTTTAACCCCGACTTAAAATAGTAAAATACCACAGTTTCGGTCATTTGTCTGGAAAATCATATGGAATCAAGTCTAGAGGGAGATCAATTGGAGTAAGCTATTATGGTGTTACACTATAGCCTAACATAAATAAGGTGAGGATATCCAATTTGAACCTTCACAGCTAAATAAATTGGTTAGATAAGGAATTGGGGTCACAAGAAATATACTGGAAAATAACAAAACAAGTAAGATACAAGCTCAAAGCTTTTGATTCACAATTACAAGTGCATTCCAACCCCATCACCTAATCTACTCAATTTATTCAACTAGACCCATTTATCATGCGAAACCAAATCAACTAAAATAAGCAATACTATCAGGATTCATTCAGGATTTGGAGCCATTCAACCTTCATAAAAAGATAACAATGGGAACCCCTTTTATGATTATCAAGTCAACACTGCAATATGTGGCTCCTTATAAAATCCAAGATTATGAAAGCCCATATATCCTTCCTTATAAAACTCTTTAGTAGTCCAAACTAAGACAAAAAGCTAGGACTCTTTAAATTACCATACCCAACAAAATGTGCTATGACAGACTTAAAATCACCATTTGAGTAACAACAAATAAAGATTGAGCAAATGAATCCACCAAGCGAACTAGATGTGATAAATATGATAGGACTTCATCCAGACAAAGGAAAGGAAATCAGGATAACATGGAGAATATGCAAAAGTCTCTGAGGATGTTTTTTGGGTACACATATTTGGCACACCAATTTCAAGTTCAAGCAACACAATAAGAAGCAACATTGAAACTAGCAATAGAAACAATTTTCAAGGCCAAGCCATACAATAAGAAGCAAAACTAGAATAAGATCAAGGTAAAGCTTATCTTAAAATATAAACCAAAACCATTTTTCACCAGTCTACAAGATGTAGTTGGGCAAACCAGTAAAGCTAAAAGGAAAAGCTACTGAAGCTTGCATTCTCAAATCACTCTCTGTATCTTTTTCTTTACCAATCATTCTCTCCTTAATGTATTCTTGTTTTCTCTTCTTATCTTGAATTTTTCCTTCATCCTCTTCATTCTGGTTCATGGAAGAATTAGCTACCACTTCCCTCACTCACTGTTGTTTTTCAATTTGAAGGAAGATGCCCTCTGTTTCCACATTTCCCTTTGCTTTCATTACTCTTTTATTCTCCCTTTCTTCTTAGCTCCATTTGTTGGCTCAAGTTTCTCTTCCTTGTGCTTCTCCTCCCTTTCTCTTGGCCTTCTCGAATCTCTCCCCCTCTTAATCTCTTCACTTTGTTCTTCCTCTTTCCCTATGTCTTTCTCTCATTTTCAGTTTCTCTCTCTTGCAAAATTTTCTTTGAATTTGTTTTCCTCCACTGCTCCCTCTATGCTCCCAAATCCTTTCTATTCTCTTTGATTTTTCCCTACCAAAACTAAATTAGAAAAGCTTCCTTCCTTCTCATTTTTCTCCACTAAAACCAAATTAGAAAAGTTCCCCTGCTTCTCTCTCTCTTTCTCTCTCTCTCTCTCTCTCTCTCTCTTTCTCATTTTTCTCTGTCATGACCTCTCGCCCTTTCCCCTTTCTATTTTTTCCTTTAATTTGGAACCAACTTCCCCTAAAAATTCTCTCCTTGAGCCTTTTTAGATCTGTATGTCGCTCATTAGTAAGAATCATCGATCCTCCTCCTCTCACATTCCACCTCAATATTATTGCAACGGGTTCCTTTCTTTTTGGCCCTTCTCAATGGCTTCATCCTTCCTTTCTCTTCTTCTCGTTCTCTCCTCCTTTCCATCGAGAGTGTCTGCCACTCATTTTCTAGGGAGCAGATCGCATAGCCTTTCTTTGCAAAAAGCTGGCGTCTGCTCCACTACTTGCCCCCTGGTACAGAGTTCTGATTTAGTGATACTCAATATTAGCCATAATCAAAGTCAGCTTCTCTTATTTCTGTGTGTTCCCTTTATACATCGTTTTACCAAGATTCCAACTCCATAACGGTATATTAACTTCTTAACAACCTCTGATAGCTAATACATGCTACCCATAACAGAACACTTAACAGAACACGTGTTAATCACATGCTCCTATTTTATTTAACATGTAACAATTATTCCCCCTTAGTAGAACATCCTTGGCCTCAAGGATGTGGAAAAAAGGTGGTATCAAAGTTAGGAAACTAGGCCTGTAGTTCTGCCAATGGCTCCCATGTGGCATCTTCTAGATTGGTGTTTTGCCACTGCACCAGTACTTGGGTGACAGGTAGATTCTTGTGCTTAACCACTTTGCAAGCCAAAATGTGTTCTGGCTCCCTGGAGAAATACCCCATATCAGAAAGCTAGGGTAAGGACGGATTGACCAGAACAGTTGAACCAACATGCTTCTTAAGGAGTGAAACATGGAAAACAGAATGCAACTATGCCTCTGGCAGAAGATTTAAATGATAAGCAACTGGCCCCACCTTCTGGACTATAGCATAGGGACTAGAATAATGGGCAACCAACTTATGTAAAGCAGAATTATTGAGTGTATTTCAACGGAAGGGATGTAGTTTAAGATAAACCTTATCCCCGACCTCAAATGACCTGTCACTTCGTCCTCCATTTGCCATGTGTTGTGTCCTACTTCGAGCTCGTGAAAGATGATGTTTCAGTAATTGGATAGTAGCTTCTCTATCCCTCAAACTACGGTCCACTAAGGCATTGTCACAATCTCCCTCTACATAAGGCATGTGATTTGGGGGAGGCACTCCATACATGGCCTCAAATGGTGACATGCCTATGGAAGAGTGGTAGGTGGTATTATACCAAAGTTCAACTAAGGGAAGCCATCTAACCTATTCTTTTGGAGTATCACTTGTCCTGCAACGTAAATAACACTCTAAGCCACAATTTAGGACTTTTGTTTACCTATTTGTTTAGGTGTGATAGGTAGACGAAAAGAGGAGACGAACCTGGTTGACTTTGAACAGAGCATGCCAAAATTTACCACAAAAAATGGGCAGAAAACAGCCCCTAAGAATTGGGCTCATGGTGCCCAAATTCGTGCAAGAGGAAGGGGGAGGGAGAAACTACCAAAGAATGGAAGTTTTACCTTGTTTTCTTGCTCTTTCTTGGTTGCTTTTCACTTTCCTTGGTTGCCTCACTCCAAACACGAATTTTTCCTCTCTGTTCTGCCCCCAAAACAGCACCAAACTCTCCATTAAAACCATAGAAAGAAAGCTTGAGAGGAGAGGAGCAAGGTTCAAGAAGGAAAGATATGGAATTTCTTAAAGTTTCTTACCTTTTTCTTGAATCGCTTCCTCCAAAATCCTCCTCCTCTTGTGCGCCTAAGAAGCTGGAGTTTTCCTCTGAAATTGGGCAGAAGCAAGTTGGTCTTAGAGAGGAGAGAAAGAACGTGGATAAGAAGGAGCTAAAAGGCACTTTATGCAACTTTTTACTTTTGCATTTTAGTCCCTTTTCTTGGCTTTTTCATGTTAGACTCATATCAACTCCTTTTTGAAATCCATCTTTTCCATCATATTCCTTAGGCTCCTAATCATAAGAATTGACTTTGGAATCACTCAAAAATGATCTAAAACCATTCCGAACCATTCGATCAAAGTTTTGGTCAACTTTTGCCGAAATCGCTCATCGGAGGGGTTTCAACTGTTTTAGGGGTTCCCATGGTTTTCAGGGCCTCTGAGAACCCCAGAAAGCTCAAATTTTCCATTTAAAAAGCCCTCCTATGAGATTTCAAAATTTTCCAAAAATTACAAAAATGCCCCTACTTTCTTCAGCAAATTTTCTGAGCTCTTCTGGCTCTGGTTTCTGGGCATCTCAAATCTCAAATCCTCATTTTCTAATATTTAAAATTTTATCATAATTTTAGTTGGCCCCAATTCCTTCTATTTCGAGGACTTCCTTTTATATTTGGCCCATTTTTTACGTTTACGAAGAAACCGAACATTGCATTTCTCACTTTTACGGAGGGACCGGATGTTACAAGATGCCCAAAAACCAGAGCCAGAAGAGCTTAGAAAATTTGTCGAAGAAAGTAGGGGTATTTTTGTAATTTTTGAAAAATTTTGAAAACTCACAGGAGAGCTTTTTAAATGGAAAATTTGAACTTTCCGGGGTTCTCAGAGGCCCTGAAAACCATGGGAACCCCTAGAACAATTGAAACCCCTCCGGTGAGCGATTTCGGCAAAAGTTGACCAAAACTTTGATCGAACGGTTCAGAATGGTTTCAGATCTTTTTTGAGTGATTCCAAAGGCAATTCTTATGATTAAGAGCCTAAGGAATATGATGGAAAAGATAGATTTTAAAAAGGAGTTGATATGAGCCTAAAATGAAAAGGCCAAGAAAAGGGACTAAAATGCAAAAGTAAACAGTTGCATAAAGTGACTTTTGGCTTCTTCTTATCCACGTTTCAGCAGCTCCTCTGAGTAAATTGCTCTGTTTCTGCCCAGAAAATAGAGAGAGAGAGTGGCGCACAAGAGCAAGCTTAAGGGAAGAAGAAAAGCCAAGAGAAATGTATGAGTTCATGGAAACTTTTGCTCTTCCCTTTAGAAAACTTCTTCCCCTCCTTTCCTCCTCTCTTCCTATGGATTTAGTGAGGTGTTTGGTTCTGTTTTAAGCCCAGAATAGAGGGGTAAATTTCGAAATTCAAGGAGAGAGTTAAAGCAAGGAAGAGAGCTCTTGAGAAAAGCTAGGAAATCAAGGTAACTTATTGTCTTCCATGCTTCTTCTTCCCCTCTCCTCCTTGTAATAATTTCGTCCCATATAGAGCCCAATCAAAGGGAGATGAATTCTGGTCCTAGCAAGGGAGATTCATAGATTTTGGAGTGTGAGAAGCAAGTAGGTGTAAAGAAATCAAAGAAAGAAGCATGAAAACACAAGATAGAAAAGTGAGAGATTCATAGAGACATTGTGAAATCTATTTTGATCCATGAATTCCCTAGCTTAGATGAGTGTTTGCTTGAGTTCCTAAGATCTCTAAGAGGTCCCCCATATGCCTTTTCCTCCATGAAAATGAACAAAACCCCATGGAAAGTCATGAACCTAAAAGTTAGAAAAGTGTAGAGCATTTAAGGGGATTGTAAAGACTGATTTAATCTATGAGTTCTCTTAGCTATTTAAGTGTTTCCTTGACCTCTTACAACTCTTAACAACCTCCCCAAATGGTTCTCCCATCAAGGAAAAATCAAGAAGCCATGAAATCCCATTTATGCTCTAAGTTTTGGCCAAGTAGGGATGGCATAGTTAGGGAGAGTTTTAAATTGTTTCAAGCCCATTTTTGATTCATATATGATGAATGAATGTGAGGGGAAACCTTGGGAAAAATTTAGGAAGCTTAGAGAATAAGTTGGTGCTTTAGGTTCCATATTGTGACCTAAGGAAGTAACATGATATTAGGACCTTTGTTTTAATGATATGATGATTCCAAGAGGTTTAAAAGGAGTCAAGAATCATATTTGAGAATAAAGAATGAGGCCTAGAAATCATTTGAGGGGTGTTGCTTCATTAGGTGCCAATATGGACCATAATGGAGGTTGTAGAGTAATCTAGGGTTTAAGCAAGTTGCATGGCCCTAGACATTGTTTCATGAACTTAATTGGCTCCCATAATTTGTGTCTAGGCCAAGAGACACTATTTCCACCAACTTGTGGGTGTGTGGCTAAAAGAGAAGGCTTGAAAGCTAAGGAAAAAGTGTGTGAAATTATGCAAGGTAGCTCTCTCCACCTTCTGTCATGCATGGATGTGTGTTTAGCTTGTTTTAGAATGTGTGTACGTGTATTTTCAAGCTAAGAAAAGTATGCTAGCATGCCTTTATATTCCATGATCCTTGATGCCATGTTATGTTTTAAATGAAACTATGATGTTTGTATGAGTTTGCTTGAGTGAGGAGAGGCCAAGAACTCTTCCCTTTAGTGAGGATGAGCCAAGAACCCTTGAGCTTGGTTGAGACATAGCAAAGAGTCTCCCAAAAGTAAAGTGGGCTCCCAAGAGTATGGTTGAGTCCAAAGCTCTTAAAGAGTGGGTGAGGCAAGTCCAAAATCTATGAGGAGAAGTGTGAGGCCAATCCAAACACTTAAGGAACTCTTGAATGTCTTGTATGATTGATTCACATGCCAAGGTTACTTTGAAAATGTCCATGACTTCTATTTTTCCATACATGCATTTGAAAATCTTGCTTTGTACATATTATGTATGATTGAATGGGAGATGAGCTATTGGGATTCTTTGAATCTCATCCCCTCCTCTCTAATATCCTAACATGCTAGGTGGAGCCAATGAACAAGGAAATGGAAGCCACCAAGTGAGGAGATGAAGCCTTGATCATAAAGCTTTTAACTTTGTTTATGTTGTAACCAAAGGAGTGCCATATGATGTAATCTTTTATTAGAATTGATGCACAATGAATGGAACATGTGTAAATATCTTAATAGATGATGTATGTATGAAATTTGTAGATAAATGGAATGTATTGCTATTTTTGGGTATTCGATGACCATTTCAAGTGTATGCCTCTTAGTACATAGCTTGGGAATGGAGAATGAAATTCTGTGTTTTGAGTCTCCACACCTTTGAGACAAGTTTAGAGTCTTTTTAGGCCATTCCCACGTGCTCAAGTGGCCACAAGAACCATAGGAGCCATTTTGCCCATCATTGAACCATTAAGAGGCATGAAAATGGCCTAAATGCAACCCTATGTCACTTTTTGCCCAAATGAGCTCTTTTTGATCTACGATTTGGCATGCAATTAGGTCTCATTAAGATCTTTTTGGGAAGCTAAAGATCATAATTTTCAGAGACCTAGAGAATATTTGATAAATTTTCAAAGTTGGGATTTTTAATGGATTCTGGTATGGGTACTGTTCATACTGGCATTTTTAAATTCTGTGTCACCCGATGGCCAAATGGTGTCCAATACTTATGAAATTTTACATGCATAAACTAGAGGTCATAATCTTTCTGTGGCCACCGAGATCACCTCATTTGGAGGTCTGAGCAGTGAGTTATGCATGTTTGAAGTTAACTGTCAGTATCAGTAGCGCCCCATGAGTCCGGTTACTGTTCCATAGGGTCCAGCTGACTGAACGTATCTGTTTCATTCTGGAATTATTTTTACTATCAAGTTAACATTTATAGATTTCCAGAATGACTGAATATGTATGATTTCAATTTTTATAGAATTAGTTATGAATTCCAGAAATTTGTATCAGTAAACTGAACAACAGCCCAGGCAGCCAGCGACTCTGTATCTTTTTGGATGTCAAACGTCCTGTGTGATGAATTTTATGACCTGGACGTATTTTTAGTGTGAAGTAGACATCCTAAGGTTTCCATAATGACAAAGATTGCATGATTTTTAATTTTTTAGATTTAGTTATAATTTTCCAAAGTTGGGTCAGAAAATGGAGCAAATCTGGCCGAAAATGTGCTTGTTTATTTTGAGCTCCATTTCGGTTTCCATGGGTTGTAGGCCTTTTTTTGTGATAAAAATGAGTTGTAATAATTAAATTAAATATGAGGAAGTATAATATGAGTTCACACAGTCCACGTGACACTAAATTGAATTTTTTTTGACATAGCGCAACGCAAAAAAAATTTATTATTTTCATCCCCTTTTCATATGATCTTGTGGGATTGATAATACAAAACTTATAAATGGCATCAAATGAGCTAGAAGTTATGGTGTTACACTCCTCCCCCACATATGCCTAGCCACATCTAGGTGAGCCAAGAGGACCAAGAAATGGTGGCCAACAACTATGAGAGGCAAGACTTTGACAAAAGGATAAAGAAATGAGCTTTGTATTTGCATTCTGGTATGAAAATACGTAACCATGAGATGTTTACATGATGTAAACCATTGAGCATGTTCTAATGTATATATAAATGATGTATGTATCAATGTGAAAGCTAGATGAATGAATATGTATGTTCTTGCCACCTAGGAGTCATTATAAGATGTGATATTCATGTGTATGTATGCAAGTGGCAAGGTGAGATTGAGCCCCATGATAATTTGGACCTTTTGGCATGCTCTTATATGTTGTAAGTATGCTTTTAGACTTGCTTAAGTTGTTGTGGAAGGTCAAGAAGAGCATTTGGTGTCTTAAAATCCCATTTTGGACTTCAACTTTGCCCAAATGGAGAGTTGAACCAAAGTCTAACCAAATGAGTGAGTTTTTCTATGAAATTTGGGCAGCAAGTAGGTCTCATCTAGATATTTTCATAGAGTTAAAGAGCACTCAATTTGGAGCTCTAGAGAATTTATTATGATTTTTCACAATTGGCCAAATTATGCAGAAATGGTATAGGTACTGTTCATTTGGTCAGTTTATTTCTCTATGTCACACGTGGGCCAAATGAAATCCAATGCTTATGGAACTTTATAGGAACACACTAGACACCATAATTTTCCATGACCAGTAAGACTGTCTCATTTGGAGTTCTGTAGAGGGAGATATGAATTTTTGAAATTGCATGATAGTACTAGTAACATAGCCTAACCTGTGTTACTATTCCATCAATTTCTAGTGGTTTAAGGCTAATGCATTAGTCTGGAATTATTTTTAGTCAAAAGTAGACATCCACAGCTTTCCAAAATGGTATAGTTTGCTTGATTTTAATATTTCTAGAATTAGTTATGAATTTTTAAGTTTGGTATCAAAAAATTGAAATCTGAACCTGAGAGCAAACCGTGGATTTTGTGAGATGTAGCTTAAAGCCTGAGGTTCTTGAAATATTTGGAGATGATTATGACTTGTATGGATGTGTTATAAATAAAAAATAATATTGATAAGTTCATATGGTCCATGGGGCATAAATTAAAGAAATGAGATCTTACGTAACACAAATAAATACCATTAAATTTATTACTTTTTTCATGTGAAATGTAAGGTTTCTTGCATTTGTGCTCCAATCCATATGAAATGCATTGAGATGAACAAGTAGACCATGGTATAATAACTAAGGGGTTAAGGTATTACAGTTGACACATGTGAGGCTTCTTAGGTGTCTAGAGAACCCATATACACTCTTAGACAACTTAAAATACCATTAGAAAGTCTCATACATATCAAGGTGCAACAAAATCCTTAGGTTTTAGTAACTTGATTTCTAATGTATCTTATTTGAATTTCTTTACATATACTTGTTTCTCATACTTTAAAACCTAGGTTTTTTACTTGGTTTTGGTCAAAACTCACTCCCTCTTAGGTGTTCTTTATTTGGCCGAAACTCACATGGAAGAAGAGCAAGAAAAAGAAGCATGAAAGACTATCGAAAATACTTTGTTTCAAGACTTTTTCAAGAGGTTTTTACTTTGCTACAAGCTTCTCCTTCAAATTCTAACTTCCTCCCTCCAAACAAGTTTCAAAATAGTCCCAAATCAAACACTAAAACTATAGGAAAAGAGAAGAGAAGGAGGAGAACAAGTTTGCTAAAGGAAGGAACATGAAATTTCATGGTTTTCTTACCTTTTCACCAATCTTTTCTCCTTTTTCCCCTCCTCTTGTGTGCCCTTCTTTGTTGATCTCTCCTTTGGTTTTAGACAGAAAATAAGTTGGTTAAATGGAGAGAAGAAGGAGGACGTGGTATATAAAATGAAGCTTCTTGAAAGTTCTTTTAAAAATTCCATTGTTTTCTCATTTTCTTGGCTATTTCTTTTTAGGCTCATTTTAACTTTTTTTTATAACCGTCTTTCCCATCATAAAATTTAAGTCCTATAACTTATAAAATGGCTATAGTTTCATTCAAATTGGATTAAAAACCTTCTCAAATGAAAAAGTCAAAATTCGGGTCAATCAACGTTCTAAAATGTAAACTGGAGAGACTTGAACCATTCTAGGCATTCCTATAGTTTTTAGGGCCTCTGAGAACCCCAAGAACTCAATTTTTCCATTTAAAGATCCCTCTTTTAAGTTTTCTAAAAAGTATCCAAAATTACAAAAATTCTATTACCTTTCGTCCAATTTTATTTAGCTACTCCAGCTCTGGTTTCTGGGCATCTTAAGCCTTGGATTCTCATTTTTTATTATTTAAAACTTTATCCTAATTTTATTTAGCCTCAAATCTCTCTATTTAGGGCACTCTTTTTTATATCTGGCTTATTTCTAATAGTCTCAAGAGAACTGGGCATTACATTTTGTGCAGGATTTAAGTGTGCCTATTCTGTGTAGGACTTTATGATGTGTAACACCATATTCATTTAACTCATCCCATCTCATTTCTAGGCATAACTTGCATAACAAAAGTTCTTAAGAAAAATTCAATAAAATATTAGATTATTTTTGCGTTACGTCATGGATAAATTTTCATGTTGTGTCTCGTGGACTATATGAACTTATCCATCTCATTTTCCTATTTAAATACATGCATACAATTCAAAACCATATCAAAATGTGGCAAAAAACTTTAGCTCATGAAGCATATACATAAAAATCATGTTCAGTCTCAGATTGGTGTGCCAACTTTCTGTTATGAATTTTGGAAAATCATAACTAATTTTAGAAAAACCAAAATCAAGCACACTATACCATTCTGGAAAGTTACAAATGTCTACTTTATGCTAAAAATAAGTCCATACCAAAAGAAGAATGTCTAGCCACTAGAAATTGATGGAACAATACCCAAATGCATCTGGCACTACTAATATTATCACAGAATTTCCAAAATTTATATATCCCTACTCAGATATGCAATTGAGGTGATCTCGATGGCTGTAGAAAGCTTATCATGTGTAGTTGATTCTTATAAAAATTTTATGAGCATTGGACACCATTTGGCCCTCAAATGACATAGGAGAAAAAATTGACCATATGAACAGTAATCATATCAGAATAGCAAAAATTTGGCAACTTTGAAAATTCATAATTAATTCCACAGAGCTCCAAATAATCTGGTCTTTAGCTTTCCAAAAAGTTCTAGATGAGATCTATATGCATGCCAAATTTCATGAGAAAATTCGTTCATTTGGTTAGATCTTGATATTAGGTTCCAAAATGGTCAATTTATGCCATCCAATGGTCTCAAACGGTTCAAATTAGCTTCTAAGACATTCATGGCCACTTGAACACGTGAGAAAGCACCAAAATGATCTATTAAACATGTCTCAAAGGTGCATAAACCCAGATTTCACAAACTCATACTCTCACCCCAAGATATGCACAAGAACATATAAGCTTTATCTTGCCATTCAATGTCCAAAAATTGCTACATATGGCATCAAATCTCATATGTACATCAAGTATTCATGTAATTACATATGTTCAAATGATTATGCAACATATCCATAATGGGATTACATCATATGCCATCAAAATGGTTACAAGTGAACAAAATAACACATTTTCTTGTCAATCTTTCTCCTTCAAGCTTGGTGGCTCCTATTTCTTGGTTCACTTGGTCCACCTAGACATGTTAGGTAAATGGGGAGGAAGGAATGAGATTCTAGGAATTTCAATAGTTCTTCTCCCTTTCAACCATACATAAAGAATATAAATCCAAGTCTAAAAATGTATGCATGGATATCATGGAATGCATAATCATTTATGGAACATTTCTTACATTCAAGAAGTCATACAAAGCATACATAGGTTTGCCAAGAGGACAGTTTAGCCTCACCCACTTCTCTTAGGGGATTTTGGACTTGCTCACCCATTCTTTTAAAGGGTTTTTGACTAAGCCTCACTCTTTAGAGACGTTTGGCTTTGTCTCACCCATTCTTAAGGACTTTTGGCTCATCCTCACCTTAACTAAGGGACTTTTGGCTTCACCACAGTCAAGTAAACCAAAACATGTTCATAAAGCATTAATCAAGTGCATAACAAAGCATCATGGTACCATGGCATATAGATACATACTAAAATATCTTTCATGGCTTAAAACATACTTACATACATTCAAAGACAAGATAAACATCCACTCATGTATGAGAGAAAGAAGAGAGAGTTACCTTGGTTATAAATGCACACTTTTTCCTTTTGAAATGCTTCCTTTCCCTTAGCCACACATGTTAGAGATTGTGCCCTAGGCCAATCATTTGTAAATATTGTGCTTCATTAAGAATAAAATTTTTTTTTGTTACAATTATTATATTTGCATGTTTCTATAATAATTATATCCTTGAATAAATTATATTAGTTATCTTAAATATCCCTAGTCGATCATCATTGTGGGAATAATGATGAATTAAGACGAGTATAATTTTGATTGATGGTTATGTGTTAATCAAGTATGGAGATACAAATCAAAATCATAGGCGCCTATTGGGAACAGGGTGCTGGATCGCCCGTCATGAGGTAGCTTTATGGATTAGGTCATAAGCGTACCTCATATATAACTGTGTCACTAATCCCTCATACCTGAGATCATCATAGATTCCAACATGAAGGACACTGTACTTTGGCATTATCAAAAGTAACCTTTGACCGGGTGATCATAAAGGCTATTGTCGGGCATAGTGGATTACATGTACGTGATGATGAGTGGTCAAGATGGAATTTATCCCTCTGATTAACGGAGAGATATCTCTGGGCCCCTTGATGAGTGAGACTGAGAAATGCATGGCCATGCTTGGATGGAAGGGTTTTTTCATTCGTTCTGTCAGTTTGCACATAAATCGAGAAACTAATGATCAAGTAAGATAAGGATGACAATTCCATGCCTCATGCTCGATTAAGATATCGTGTGATAAAAGGGATGTGATAGGGTTATACGATAGGCTGTATCGGATCACCAAACCCTATGTGATTTGGGTAGTCACTATGTCTTGCTAGAAGCCGCTGGTGACTTGTGGGTGCAATAATGTTGTTGGTCCACTGCTAATATCATATAGGCCTACAGGGTCGCACACAAGAATGAATCAACTTGAACAAGAATGTCCAAATTCATTGAACCTAGAACCGTGTCTAGATTCAATGAATGTTACACTTAATTAGGGTGAGATAATTATATATATATAATATGTTATATATATATGTAATTAATTCAGAATATATATATTTATATTTGATATAAATATATATATGCTTTATATATATTTCAATATATATATTTATTTATAAATGAATTAGTTCAAATTTAATTTATGAGATAAATTCAAATTTTAACTAATTTGTTTAAGATTAATTTGGATTAATTTAGATAATGTATTTAAATTAATTAATTTAATCTAAATATACCTCTATAAAAGGAGAGGTAGGATAAAGTTTAAAAACACACAAAAGGGGTCAGTTTCAAAAACCCTAAGCCATTACCCTAGAGAGAGAAAGAGCGGCTGTACACCTAGAGAGAGAAAGAGTACGGACGCCTAGAGAGAGAAGATTGTCTTCTCTTCAATTTGCATACGGACATGGTAAACAAAGGTGCTAGCACGCCTTTCAAGTTGCCAGATCGTTCGTGTGGATACCGGTAGAGATCTGAAAAGAGAAAGTGCACCGCAAAGGTAATAACTTATCTCATACTCAGTTTAATCAAGTTGATGGATCCATGGAAGAAACGAAGTAAAATTCCTGCGTGTACAGTTTGTTTCTTTCAACACATTCACAAGGATGTGAGTCTTGATTCCTTTGGCCTAAACACATCATATGGAAGGCAATTACACTATTGGAACAATTTCTAAAGCCACACACTTGCTTTAAAAGCTAGATTGTTCCTATAGCTCATTTATGGTTCCATTGTGCACCTAATGAAGCTACCTTAGGAAAACATAATTTGACTCCATCCTCTCTTTTAATTTATGACTCTTGACTTCATTTAAACTCCTTGGAGCCATCATACATTCATTTCAAGGAGCCTAGCTAGGTGTTACTTTTTTAGGTCACAATATGGAACCTATAGCTACATCTCACTATCCATGACTTCTAAAATTTTTCCAAGGCTTTCTCTCATCCTTTCCCATCACATGTGATACAAAACCAAGCTTGGAAGAAATTAAAACACTCTTTTGGTGCTCCTTCCATGCTAGGCCAAGGCTATGCTCCAAAATGGCACCAATAAAGTTATTTTGATTTCCTTAGTGGGAGAAGCATGTGGGAGGCTCTGTTACATCCCAAAATTAATTAAGGATAATTATGATGAATTAAAGAATTATATAGGGATTTGGGAAAAATAAGGAAAATAAGGTTTCTAAATAAATATGTTTATTTTAAGCATTTCGAGCTAATAATCATGTTTGATTATTGTTGGATGAAGATATATTAATTAAGGTTATGAGTTTAATTAGGGAATTAACTAAGAAGAGATGGACATTTAATTTAAGTCTTATGATTAACTTATTTATGCCATAAACTAAGTATAGAAGCCCACTTTTGGTCATAAGAAAGTCTAATTCTATTTCTTAAAGGCCCAATTATAATCTTGTGCAGACCCAATTCAAATAAATCCATATACTCTAGCCTAATAAACTAAATTCTAAACCTACATGGGTTTTGGGCTTCTTAGTCAGCCCAAACCCATTAAAAACCCTAACATACCCATCCTCTACTTTCTTAGTTTGTAGACCTACTCATTTTTCAGCTAAGGAGGACTCCATTTTCGCACTTGAGAAGAGGGGCTAGGGTTTTTCTGTATTCTTCCACCATTTCTCACTTCTAAAGGAAGATTTGGCTAAGGTAATCTATATAAAACATGTCCCTCTCATTCTCCTTTTCATTTTGGTCTAATTAGTTTCTAGGTTTGGGCATTTTCATCTCCTTCTCAAATTTGAAATTTGGTGTTTAGGTGATTCCTTGCAAGATTTTTGGAGTTAGAGTTAGTGGAACCATAGGGTAAGTGTTTGCTTTCATTTTGTGGTGTAACATTGCTCAAATTTCATGTTATAAGCTGACTTTGATATATGGTTGATTCCATGTGCGAAAATCCAAGTTTTAAGGATGGGCCATGGTGTGTTTTTAGTAGTTAAAGCTTAACCCAGTCCATTTAACCTCCTAAATGTATGGATAAGTGTTTCCTCTTCTTTCATGTGGCGTATGTGTTGAATTTCCATTATTTGGATTGACTTTTGGTGCATAGCTTTTATATGTGTGAAATTGGAGGTGTTGGGAGTGACCTTTTGTGAGTCCTTGGTATTGTGACCTTAAATTAGTGTAATTGACTCTTTAAGAAGTTAGGTAATTAACTTCTAGGTAGCCATTAGTGGTTTAATCCTTTTGGTATATGATTTATTGCTAGAAATCATAATGACTATACTTGTTTTAGGCTTGGTGTGCATTTGAATTGTAATGGTAGCTAAAGGAAGAGTGATTGGCTTCATTGAGATAACCAGGGTTATTATTTTTAATTCCATATATATGCTCATGTTAATATGATATTTGTTACATATGCTTAATTTTAAAACACTAAATGATTGGTTGACTACTTGAATTGTTATTGTGATTGGACCTTATGAGTCCATAGTGAATCTATGGTGTGGCTGTCACCCGTGCATGTGTTTCGATCGGGCACCAGGTTGTGATCAGACCCTAAATGTACTGAGCCCAGATTGTGCTCATTAAAGGAGTTAGTGCCGTGAACGGACCACTCCAGTGTTCTTGGCTATTAACATGTTGTGTGTGATTACTGGTATGTGACAGTAGTTATTGGTAGCTTAACTAGTACATTTTCAAAATAAATTGATGATTCCAGAATTGATAATATGAAATTGCATTGGATTGATTAATCTATACATATATATAGAATTTGCCTCTTGTTATTAAAATTGTATATCTTACCCTAGTGTGGGCTAACATTTTCAAGGACTGGATCTCTTAGTGGCAAGAGAAACTAATTGAAGCTTATTATATGGTTTGGTAGCACATAGGTTCGGAAACCTTATTAGATTGTATTATGTAATTAGATTACTAATTTTATGTAATCGTTGTATTGCATTATGTATTGCCAAGCATAGGGACTGTAATCATGTGACATATTAGATGTCAACTTAAACTAGTGATGTATGGAACTTCTATTAGGATTTATGTTTAAATGGAAATGTGAGTAGTTTATGAACTCTTTATTGTCATTGATCTATGAACTCGCTAGTTTATGGTGGCTAGAGGATTAAGGATCCACATTTGAGCTTTGAATGAGTAATGATAGATGTGTTAGGTAAATTAGGTAAAGGAATGATACTAAATCTTCATAAATTAAGTTAAAGTGGACTAGAGTATTACTAGAGGGAGAATTAGAGAGCATGAGATGAAACTTTGGGAGTTATAGGAACAAAAGGTAATTGGCCGCAACCAAAAGCGACGAAGTTGCCCAAGGAGAGTGACTGAGAGTAATTAGCTGCGCCGAAAAGGATAGTTGGTCACGACTAATATTGAGGAGCAAGTTAGGAAGCTCTAGGAGGTCCTCTAGCCATGGCATGAGAGTATTTGGCCATGGTGAAGGTACTCAATTTCTCATAATGACCTAAAAACCTTGGTTTTCTCTATGGAAATGTTAAGGAATACATTAAAAACTCTTATAGAAGATTCTTATGAGTTAGAATTAATGGATGAAAGGATTAAGGGCTTAATTGTGAGTTTGATTCCCTTATATGCAAAAATAGTTATGAGTAATTAATTAATGTCTCTACAACATCAAGGGTTAAATTTTTACACTTTTTCCTAATATAAGTAATCGTAATGACTTTAAACCTTGATTTATGACTATTAATCGCATCTTTAACCTTAATTACCATGATTAGAATTTAGGGTCATTACAGGCTCTCTTGGTGTCTTAGAAACTTATATGAACTTTTAAACATCTTAATTTATGGCTAGAACTCATCTTACAAACCAAGGTGCAACTAAAATCCTAGCTTTTCTATCTTGCAATTTCATGGTTTTTTCTTTATTTCTTTGCATATTCTTATTCTCCTCACTCATTTTCCCAAGATTCATCCTTGGATTGGTTAAAATTTTAACTCCTTTTGGCTGTCCATACATAGGATGAAATGTATAAGAAGAAGAAGCATGAAAATAACCAAACTACCTTATTTTTCTAGCCTTTCTTGGATGCTCTTCCTTTTGCTTGGATTCTCCCCTTGAAATTCAAAATTTCCCTCTTGGTTTGACTTTAAAATAGACCTAAATACATCACTAAATCTATAGAAAGAAAGAGGAGAAGGAGGAGAGCAAGATTGGTGAAGGAAGAAGCATGAAAAACCATGGATTTTCTTACCTTTTTGCTTGGTTTTCTCTTCCTTTCTTCCTCCCACTTAGTACACCACTTCAAGGAGCTTAGGGTTCTATTTTGGTGTAGAGGAAAGTCAGCCAAGGTGATAGGAAGAAATGAAGCGTGATATATATAGGCGAGGGACCTATTTAAGACATTTCAAATTTTTAATTTTGCCCTTCGTTCTTAGCTTTTTCATTTTAGGCTCATTTCTACTCCTTTTTAGAACCATATTTTTCATCATAAAATTTAGCTTCTCTAACTTATAAAATGCTTTTGAAATCACTCAAATTGGATCTAAAACCTTCATGAACGAAAGGGTCAAAGTTTGGGTCCACCGATATTCTAAATCATAAATCAAAAGGGTTTTAACTACTCTGGGGCTTCTTATAGTTTTTAGGGCCTCTGAGAATTTTAAGAAACTCAATTTTTTCATTTAAAACTCCCTCCTTTGAGGTTTTTCTAGAAAGTACCCAAAATTACGAAAATGCCATTACTTTTTGTTGCATTTTCATTAGATTTTGTCTGGTTATTCAAACTTCGGTTTTAGGGCACCTTTGGCATTGGATCATCATTATTTGAAATTTAGAATATTATTCTAATTTTATTGGACTTCAAATCCTTCTCTTTGGGAGATTTCCTTTTGTATCCGGTGAGTTTTGTACGTTTATGGAGAAACAAAACATTATGTTTCTTGTGTTTTCTTATGTTTTTAGAGAACTGGATATTGCATGATGCCTATTCTGTCATGTTGCTTCTTTATGCTTAAAAGGAACCTAAACTTCCAACTTTCAAAATATAGTTTCTAAATTCAAACTAATGATTCCCTTGGTATCTATTATTCATTTCTAGGCCATTTCTATCCTTGGAATTAAAGAAAACTTTCCGTAGGTATCATCTTCCCTCTTTGGTTGAGACATAGAGCATTTGAAGTGCCCATGGGGTTTTGTTGATTTTCTTCAGAAATTTGTCACTTGTGAAGCTTTCTAGATGTCTTAAGAACTCAAATATGGTCTTACACAATCTAAATCATCAGTAGAAAGCTCCATAAATCCCTAAGTGCAACCAAAATCCTGAATGCCATAACTTGTTATCTACAGGTTCTTTTTGAATCCTTATTACTCCATATGATTCCTTAAGTGTTAACACCCTAATTCCTATCAAGTTTGGATCAAAATTAAGTCCCTTACATATACCACTAGGTCTAGCTGAAACATGAAGGAGGAGAAAAGCCAAGAAGAAGCAATTTCCCATAGCAAAGTTTACCTTATTTTTAAGCTTTTCAAGAGAGCTTTCACAAGCTTCTAAGAGTTCTCCCAAATTCTCTGTTTCCTCTACTAAACAAGCCACAAAACATCACCAATTAAGTCACCAAAACAATGAGAAGAGAGATGAGAAAGAAGAGAAGAAGTTTGGTGAAAAATAAGGTATGAAAAGTGTTGAATTCTTACCCTTTTTGCTTGGATTTTCTTCTTCTTCTTTCCCCCACTTGGTGCACCTCTTTGAACTACCCTTGAATCTATTTTAGACTAAAGGAATGTCGATCAAGAGAATGGAAGAGTGGAACATGATTTTAAAGGGGTGAAAGCTCACTTATAACATTTTTCAAAATTCTAATTTAGTTTTTCATCTTGGTTCTTTCCATTTGGGCTTATTTCAACTCCTTTTTAATAATCATCTTTTCCATCATAAAATTTAAGTTTTCTAATTTATAAAATGTTTTGGGTTTCACCCAAATTGGATTTAAGACCTTATTGAATAATTTGGCTAGAGTTTTAGTCAACCAACACTAAAAAATGCATACCCAAAGGGTTTTGACCATTCTATGAGTTCTTATGGTTTTTAAAGCCTCGAGAACCCTGGGAAGTTTGATTTTTCCATTTAAAAATCCATCCTTTGAGTCTTCTAAAAGTTGCCCAAAATTACAAAAATGCCACTGGTATCTGAAGTTCTCTATTTAGCCATTTTGGTTTTGGTTCCAAACTAACCTTAGGCTCTAAGCCACATTTTAACATGTTCTAATTAACATCCTAATCTTAATTAGACTTAATTTGTCTTATTTTAGGGTATTTCTATACTAGTTTATTA